>JBAIZZ010000088.1:144989-184542 GCA_037355905.1 Heliconius aoede | reverse complement strand
AAAAATATATATACTTCTCTTTTACATATGAATATAAATTGTAAGTAAGACATTTGGTTCACTTATAAATTATAACTTGCAATATGTAATTCTATTGTACGTAAATAATCGCTCTGGTGTCGAGGACAGCGCGGCGTCGAGTTCCACCACTTAACACGCAATGCACGTATGCAACGGAGTGTCTTAGCGCTAGGTTCCCTCTGCCTACCCTATTGTGTGCAGGATACAGCATGGACCTGATTTAGTTTTAAAGTGGAGACCGAAGCTATTAACGTGACAAGCTATTCTAAAAAGCACATGTATCATATTGAATAACCCAAATAAATGAGTATATATTAGTTAATTGTATTGGCCTCAATCGTGCTGCAGGAGCAGAAAATATGACTAAACGCGACAGGTTGTGGTTACGATTCTCTCTCCAGGCTATGCGCGGTGTTGTGTTCCAGCACTCAACACGCCTCCAGAATTCGGAAAGCGTGTAACACAGTGTCTTAACACTAGGTTCCCTTTACCTACTTTGCTATGTGCGGGATAGTGGAACGCTATAAGAATTGGCCAGACGAGCTGAACCATTAGTGGCTGGAATTGTGTAAAATAGCACAAAATAGGCACGTGTGGAAAAATTGGACAAATACCTTTGTCCATCAATGGCCAGTGACAGGCTAGTATAATAATATGAAATTTTCACTCCCATATATATATTTCTTTTTTAAGAACAATTGGTACCGCGCACACGCCTACGCATCCGCATACAAATAAAAACAGTCCAGGCCACGCCTTCCTCATATAAAACGGCTACAAGTCCGGGATACCGCCGATTTTATGTCCGACTGAAAGGTTTTATAAGTTAGCCAAGTTTCTTATTTTCGTAGATACCTACTTTAGTCGTTCTATAAAAACTGTTGTGAATTTTGTCTAAATGAGCGCTAGGTTCATGACGCGATACATATTCTGTCCATCCAGACGATCAAAAAACTTACCTATAGTATAAATCCTCTATTCCTATTAAGTATTATTTATTTTTTTTATGTAGATGATGATGATGATATTTTCTTATATTATCCAATTTCTCTACAGGTTATTGTAAAATATGTAAAAAATACTAATATCAAGAAAATTTTCTCCTTTCTGTTTAGGAAAGAAGAAACACTACCATTATCTCTCTTTTTGTTAAACTGTCGCGTTCGGAATGCCATAATTAAAGAGAAAAAAAAAGAGAAACATTAAATAGAGCAGTCGTTTCTGCGCCAAAGTATAAATTAAATCGTTATTGCACAATGTGGCTTATACGTAGTGATTAAAATTAATTATGGTAATATTGTATTGTATTATATTCTGTATAATAAGCGATTTGGAATGTAACACTCGTATTGGATATATTATCAAGGTCGAGTTTCTGAATTCCACGGAAAGTGAGGAACGGAGGGTCTGTCTTGACACTAGTTTACCTCTGCCTACCCTGCTGTGTGCGGGAGTCAGCGTGAAACAGATTTATATTGGATATATAGAATAAATATCGATTTATGAAATCATCAAATTGATAGTTTTTTTTTACTTTTTAATAAGTTTCTATTAGGCCGAGCTTTAACCAAGTAAGTACCTAGTACATACCTAAGTACTTGGTAATAAAATGTAAGAAACTAAATTTGGCCCACTTGTATTGTCCATAAAACTTGTAGCAGCAAACAGTTTGTAGCTTATGTGATGACACAAAAATATGGTATCATCGAGCTGGTCTGGTGATGGAGACAGGACCTGAATAGTATTACTAGTAAGCCACTGGAGCTTAGGCTCATATAACTTATAGTTCTTAGTACTTATACAATTATATATTATGTGCATAGTACATTATATAAAAAAAGCTTTTTATTAAAGTAGTCAAAGCCACTGTGTAATTAAAAATTAATAAGAAGAAGCAATAAAGAGACGAGATAACTTTTTTTATATGAAATATTTTAGTAATTAAACGCAAAATATACGATCAAATGACACATTAGATTTTATTTCACAAACAAGTTTTGATTCTCTTTTAGATTTAATTAATAATATGGCCAGAAATATTCTGACACTCTTTCAATTAAAACAAGTGTGTCAAGTCATTATGCATATTATCTTACATGAAAATTTAATTTTCATTTTTTACATGAAACATTTATATCGACTAGGCTTAGAATTTAGAACGATCAGTTAGAATATTTGGTGTACTAAAGAACTCAGCGCTTAAATGCTTTATGATATTTGGAAATAACGCAGTTTTAAATAAAATTCTATTTGCTGATTTTTTTTCGGGCTTCTTTTCAATCTGAAACGTTCTTGCTTATAATTTAAGAATCATAATTACATACATTTTATTCGCTATATTTCAAGTTATTTTTATTTAGATATAACACTGTACAGTACTGTAGTAAAAATTTAAAAAATCTGAATCAGGATTTAGGAATCGTTTACTTAAAATTTACAATACAATACAATTTAGTGTGGCCAAGCAAGGCAAGCCTACAGCATAAACGGTCAATAGTAGCTAAAAATCCCGAAATTTCGACGACACCTAACTTACATAGAGCGCCCTGAGCCAACAAGACCCAGCGCCGACAGCATGCGACGCGTAATGGACCCTGACCTGATTCCGTTATCGATGTACCCCTAGTTCAAGTACGTTCGCTTTCTCCCATTGAAGCGATGCGGCTATGAGCGTGGCAATAAGCCCTTTTCACTGGGAACTTTCTTATTTTCCTTTACTTGCTTATTCTGTTTTTACAAATATTTGCGTTTGTTTGTCATTGAATGTATCTACGTCTACGTGAGTCATATATAGTACGCTTGGTATATTCTTTGACTTTACTCATCGTTTGCCCCATATGTAAATGCGGTATGTTGAGAAAAACTAGGGATGCATCACTCTGTTCACTATATTATAACAAATTTTAATATATCGCGTTTCTTTCTTGTTTGACTGACTAACAAACTGAAGGATTAGGCCGGCAACGCACCTGCAGCTCCTCTGGTGTTGCACGGGGTCGTGGGCGGCGGTGATCATTTACCATCAGGTGACCCGTGCGCTCGTTTGCCTTGTCCTTTTCCATAAAAAAAAAAAAAAGGAAACGTATAACTTTCCTTTAGTTGAAAATAATGTCTATTTTAATATCAAGATTTTTTTATTATTTATATTTTTTATTTCTCATAGCGTTCCCATTATAATAAAGAAATAACAGATACATATACATATGTACTAAACTTATAATATAAACAAACTTATAATATATAGTAGGTACATATATAGTATATAATGTAAGTTTGTATTTCGCGTTTGCTATCAGTATTTTTTTACCCTTGGCTTAATTATATACGGAGATGTTATTTGACAAAAAAAACTTAGGTATTTGTATTGAATGTTCCAAGGTCGTCCAGTCTATGTTTTTATCTTTAACTTATTTTCGATGCAAAATATACAATTTATTTAATGTTGATATCTGTCTTCTTCATATTTTGCAGTTTCTATTAGAACATGAATATATATTATTTTAAATGCACACAAGTGTTTTACATTTACATTTATATTTGTTGTCGATTCTAATACTCATTCTCTGTTTATTTGTAATCTCCTAATAGGAAGTATTTCAAAATCAAATGTATTTCAATTTAACCAATTATTATATTAATTATAATAATAATAATACATACAAATATATTCCGAACTCGCATTTCTCATTCATCATTCAAGGTAACATTTTTTTGTTATGATAATGAATCATCAGTGGCGTCTTGACTTTTGATCGATGAGACGTAGCAAATGCATGTTAATACTACACCATTTTGTTGTTGTGTATGTTTTTGTTAGTTAGATAGAAAAATAACCAATTCGTATGAATCCAATTACAGTATAATTAATTTTTGTGATAATATATTTTAAATAATACGAGTAGTTAGAAGTTTACGATGCCTTAATATACTTTTTTTTTTATCGGCCTCCTTTCTACTATGACTTATTGAGGCAGCTTTTTTTTATAAAATTTTCTATATACAGTATGTACCTAACTAACAATGGCGCTGTGTTAGAATCAATTATTAAACCTGCCTTTTGATTTTATTAGTAACGTATGCGGTTTTCGTTAGTTTGCCAGTTCACTATTAATTTTGAAGGTTATATTTGTATTAATTGATTTCTAATTGAAGTAAATTTTTCTTAATCGATCTATGTTATTTTCTCTGTACGAAGGGGCTTCTTAAGACAATTGAAATATGAATAGCCTTATTTTCAATTATCTGAAATTTAAGAATTTTTACTATGGGTAAACATAATTTAATTTTTACCAATATTTAAGTATTAAACGGTTTTTAAGGGCACATCAAGAATCTAAGAATATTTAAGCTACTATATTAGTAAAGACTTGTTAATGAGCTAAATATAATCTAAAAGCACAAAAAACATAGATAAATAATATCTCAAAAAAAAAACCCACATTAAAGTTGTATTAAAAAGGTCATATTTTGAGTAGATAGTACGGTACAAACTAACGAATTATTATAGTAAAAGTAAAGTAAATAATTTACAAACGTAAAAAAAATCCTAACCTTTAAAAACTCAACGAAATGAGCTGAAGTGGCGTAATAGAACGAATGGTTCCTTTAATTACGACGAGTGATCCGTTACAACGTTTAATAAGCGTAAAACACTGCGAGTTTAGCTTTTATATCCCATAAAGCGTACGTTACATACATATTCAAATAAAAACTCACAGTTAATTTTGTTGATCACATTAAATTCAATAAGTAGGTAGATATATTAAAAAAAAATGTCAACACTGAATGTTAAGGGAAGTTTACTGATATACAACAGTGGTTGTATTAAAATTCAGTTAAGTTGTTTCTGATTTGTCGTACACAAACTAACAGACAAACGGATGAAAATTTGAAAAATCATTGTTTTGTGTATACTTTTAGTTACTTACTTTGATATATGGCTTCAATCAATAGATTTAAACACGTAACTTGCATCCATAATAAACTATATTTTATCCATACATAGTTTATACTTATTTCTTATATTCTATAATAAGTTTATACTTATTATACAAAATATTATTGTTTATTATACTTTAAATGAATATCCCTTAGGAGTATAATATGTGATATATGTTCTTTATTGTACCTAACTCTCACAATAATAAAAATAACTGTATCATGAATCTATAAAAATTAAAACATGGATCGGATACATTTTTTTTATAAAATTCCTAAAAGTATCGCGTGATTACCTTTTATTAAAGTAGGCGTATAATATTTTTGTATAAACATTGTGTTATAGTTGTTTCTTTATTGAAATCAATAATGTACTGTACAGTACGTAGTATATAAAAGCCTTGTACACTTTAATATTTTAATGATATCTTTATACTGCCCTTTTAATAGATGTATTGCATTATCATCCTAAGTTATATTAAAACCATGGAGTCGGCCACACAGGTATCACACAATAGCGTTAACTTATATTATATATATATATTATTGTAACTGACCTATATCCGACCTAGTCTAGTCCCGTAAGTTTCCGGCGACTATGTTAGAATGGATATCGATTTATTGTACAAATAGACGAAACTATTAGTTCTATTGCATAACTTTATTTTGTCATGAATTGTCGATGTTCGCTTAGAGACGAGAATATTTAGCCTATTCTCTTCAGTTTTACCGATTTATACTACCAGTAGTAAATACTATCGGGAATTTCCAGTAGACTTACTAGAAATAATAGTAACAGTAATAATATTAATATTTTATATTTTACTTTACGTATAATTGAACGTACGACGATTTGTATCCACGTTCGTTGGATACTGTCCAAGAATTGTAGCCAATTAAGCTATATGTTCACATCTTACCTCGCCGAAATTACAATGCGTCTGCTACTACACAAGTGTTGTAAGCTGTCGACACCTTTGTAGGAATATTTTTATAGAGACGACGCACTTGAAGAGATGTCATCAGGTCAGCTCATAAATGAGACAAGAATGTAACAAAAAAAATATTAAAAATTTGTAATATCCACCGCATCTCTAACCACAGTCATGGAAAGGTATCATTTTCCCAAGCTATTAAATTTAATGAAATATAAAACGAAGTCAATCTAAAACTATATCAGGTAACTGTATAGAATATTCTAGAAACACCCGAAACCATTTTTGAAACCGAATATAGAATTAAACATTTATGCCAAAGGTTCTATTTTGCGATTTGACCTTTCCAAGTGGATCATTCTATTTCCGTGGATGTCGTTTCGGGCCCAGTTTTTCGAAGGCTATTCTGGTAAGTTGATCCAGAGCTTTCAGACATAGCTAAAGCTTAAGACCTCAAGGAATACTAAGGCACTTTATCCTTTAGTATTGGATAATCGAATAGAATTGTTTATGGATTTTTTAAGAAATTTTCTTTATATCAAGTAAACAAATTGTAAAAGTTTAATATTGTACAAAGTATTTTGTGCGTTCTTTTATGATAGATTTTTTTTTTGTTCAAATTATTTGTGTTTTGGCGTGCTTAACAACAACTAGAGACGCAATTGACGTGTACAATACGCGTTGCTATAGCAACGTGTAGGTCATTTTATATAAGCTTTTATTGTTAAACAATTATGGTAGTGCTTTTATATTTATTTTATGCATTTTGTATATTATTTTTAAATATTAGTATTCTGCACTTCTTTATATAAAATATAACTGTGGCAAATTTCTTTCTTCTCTCTACGTAATTTTCGTAAAAGGGGTGCAAAAACTTGTTTTACATATTTAATACAATTATTTTACTATAGTAACATTACTGAATTCAATCAGTGAAAAGCATTAAAACTATAATATTGGCCATTTTTCATGATAAATATGAAACAGAGCCAATGTTACTGACGTTATGTGCTCATTAACAAGACGTAGTAGTTTATGTATATAACAAATGTTTTCCATGGTAGGTTCCACCAGAAAAAGGAAGCAGTTCAAGTGCGTATTATTAAACAAGTAGATTTTTTTTTTCATCTTCACGCTGTATCCCGCATTAGTATGGTAGTAGAGAGCCCAGTGTTGAGTTACTCCGCTTCCCAGTTTTCGTTGAATTCTGGAAGCATTGCGTGCCTGCCAATGGAAATATTACAGAGCCCGTCGTGGTAAAGATACACAAGGATGTGACTGTAACACGACGGTTCTAGGTTAGATTCTCCCTCTCGAGGGAATGAATTATTATTTATTAACATTTACTTAGAATCATTTTTAAAAAAATCCTATTTCCTTTCTATTACCTCTAAGAATCCGTTTACAAAATTTCATAATAATCGGTTGAGTAGTTTTGCCATGAAAGCGTAACAAACAAACTTACATTCACATTTATATGATTAGTATGATATTTAAACGTTTTTTATATATGTATAGGGCACGTTTGAAAAGAACTCGTATTTCGCTACGAGAAAGTGCTTTAATAGCCAACGCCCAAATGAAAACCGACGCTTTAGTAAAAGTAGTCCATCTTAGAAACCACCTGAGATAAAGTATAAAAGACTATGAATTAAGGTGCGGTACTGAAATTTTCAAGAATTAAATAGTGTTTTGAAGCATTTAGTTAAAATGCGTCATGGCGAATGTACAAATTATGATTTGCTCTTTGTATTAAAATTGAGATATCCACTTATCTTTTTAAAAAAGATATTTTTAACAAAAAGAAAAAGATACAGGTGACCCGCACATTATAAGTATGGTTAATTTCATTATCAAAGAAAAAGAAATGTAAAAACAGCAAAAGCTAGATTCACTTTTAGTATAGGCATTAAGATAAGTACCCACAGCTGATATATATATAACCTACTTCCAGGCGATTACTTTGGCCGCTATTTCCAATTTCCCTTTGGACAACGGCTCGATAAATTGAAAGTCCGTAGTAACTTTTATGCAATTTATATTAGATATGTTAAAGTCTAGATTTTTGTCCTGTGGTCTATTATATCCAATTTTGTTGGATATAATAGCTGGCATATGCCAGTGAGTGAATGATGAAACGGGCGAAGTCGCGAGCAGGTCGCTAGTATTATGTTAAATTTTAAACATTTACAATATTATGAAGTACGTCAATTGAGTTATTTCAAAATACTCCACATGACTTAACTAAAACATCCGTTTGAATATTGTAAAACTGCAAAGCCTGACCTATTTCTATCCTTTTATGTAACTGGCATATCGATCTAGCAGTAGAAGCTGTATAAGGTCCGTGCTATCCAGTGGATATACCATTTGAATGTAACAGTGAAAAAAGAGCATTACTTTTGTGTAAATATATGTATAATATACACACACAATAATAATTCTTTTAGAAAAAATGAATATCTTCTCCTATAAATCGGTAATTATATAGAATAATCCATTCCGTCCAATTGAGGTCAGTGGTGGCGCAGGGGCACAAGGTGTGACTGTAAGTCGACTAGTTGTGGGTTCGGTCCCCACTCGTGGCAGAACTCAACGACGAATATTATTATAAATGAAAAAAAAATGCTTAAATCAAAGATCCTTGCAACCGTTCAAAGTTTAATTCTTAATAATGATTTTAAACAGTTAATAGTAATTAAACATGTGTTTATGTAATTAAATATTGACATCAATCAAGAAATTAATAATAAATTTTAAAAGTAAAATGTTGTTAAGATGTTATATAAAGCTAAAAAATATAAATTTATCGATGAGTTATTACAAATATATATTCGATTTGATCCTTTCAGTATTATGAAGTTAAGGTTTTATTTTTATTTAGATATTAATTCTAACTAACGCAACGTATGAGACAGTATTTTGTTAATGACTTGATTAAAGACTTGCGCAGAAACTATACATTTTTCATCTTATTGTAGTGACGTAGCAGATGACGTAAGCGTCATGATTACCTGTTTTATGGCAAGTCGTAATCGTAATGATAGATTTTCTGTTTATTTATTACGCGAAATAATAACCAAATATTCAACAGATAAATATATAATAAATGTTACTGACAATCTAAATGTCGGTATTACTTCGGTATCAATGGCAGTCGGTATTTTATACAATACCTAGGCAACATATCAAATAAATAATATTTCATACTTTACCTACACGTTATTCGTATTCTATACATTGTCGAGGTATTGTATAGAATTATACAGATGGCCGGTAACGTTGTATTTAAATTAAATAAAGCAATAATTATGAAAATAATAGGCAGTTTCGTTATAATTATTTTCGAGATTAAAAAAGCATTTTTTTTCAATGCGGGGTATTTAAAAGAATTACCCTCTTAATATGTATATTTAATAAAGAAGAGTTCAGTACGTAAGAAGTGATTTTCTTTAGTATTTAATGTTCAGTATAATTAAGTTGAATTTAAGTTGAATTAAGATAAATGGTCAAATTAAATATTCAATATTTTCATTTCTACGTTCTGGTGTCGAGGCAAAGCTCGGCGTTGAGTTGCGCCCCTCCACACGCAATGTCTCCAGAATTCGGTGGAAAGTGTGGAACGGAGTGCCTTACCACTAAGTTTCTACTGTGTGCGGGAATTGCAGATGAATTGGAAATTACGGGAGTTGCAGTTAAATTACTAAAGCTACTAAATTTAAACCGTCAGCTCAACCAATTCACATAAGAAGAATAGAATAGATAATAGATACACTGTAAATTGTTCTGTAATACTCAGTTTACAAGATGAAAACGCAAGACAAGGCTGTAGCGGACCTAATCTCTAAATAGGTCAATGGGTGGAGTCCTATCGATTGCCGCCACTTGTGCGGTTCGCAGGAAAGCTTTTACTCTACGTTTCAAGTCAAAGGCGAATGCTCGTCTTTTTTTATTTAATAAATATCCTTAATTTTAAGTTTATTGTTAATTTTCCTTTACTGGCATCATTATTGATGCAGCATCATTATATGTGTATTATTTTTGTCATTTAAATTATTCATTTAAGATTGTTTGTTATAAAAAAAATCTTTTATCCTAAGATCAGAATAGATAATGAGATCTATCTATATAAGAATCCCCAAATCTATTCCGGAATATACCATGTTACATATAGTATAATTCTAATCTATTTAAATTATTGTTTGTATTTATTATTTAAATACTTCATGAGTCCTTTTCAAATTATATACTTAATAAATGTAATGCGTAGTAATAAAAAATAGATAAAAATCCCGTATCACAGATTAAAAAAGCAACAGATAAATAATAAATCACAAAACGGTTTACTGTTCTCCTTTTACAGTAATTTAAAACGCTTGCGTGTCCATTCTCTATAACATATAGTACCGAAGAAATACCTACAAAAGGTTTGAAGCATTTATGCTTTTTTTATTGTTAGATTCGCCTTAGACGTATTATGTGTGTATTTACATAAGAGTTTTTGTGGTTTTGGGCTTATCGCGGGTTTAAGATATGCAACTAAGAGAAAATCACTTTGATATTCAAATAAAAGTTGAATAATATTAGTTGCATTTGGGCAAGTGTTTGAATGAACGCGATCTTTGTAAGAGTCCTCAGTAAGAGAAATGCTTAATATATTTTTTTTATTCAGTCACATATAAATCGACGTTCGTTTTTAGTATTTATTAGTTATTTTTACTTCCCTGACATGATGAGAAGCAGGCGTGGACGTAACGATTTCAATAAATCGTTTACGTTTAATGGTCACATATTTTTATCCACGTATTAAAATTGTATTTTAATCAGTAGTAGTGTGTCATTTAGATTGAGTATTTTTAAATAGTTGAAAAAATACATATCGTAGGTATTATATATTTTTGGACAACGCCGCTGCTCTGTGGAGATGTGGGTAGATAAATGTGACATAACGTTTTTATGAAGTTATTTATAGAAGTAGAATCGTTTATTTGTAACTTTAGTTCATTATTGTAATAATCTTTTCTTTTTTTTTGTTTTAAAATAGTAATTAAATGTTAATTAAATTAAATAAACAAATGAATCGTGGCGCACTGGAACATCTTGGAAGAATGATTGATTGCGTTTAAATTATTTTCATTTCCCTACTTTATTAGAGGAAATGCGGCGTTGAGTTCCACAGCTCAACTCAAAAAATAGCTGGAAACTGGGAAAAAAGCACAGCCTAGAGACATTCTGTCTAAACTGTACTTTTTTTAACATGATATCAAGATGTAATACTCGTACATTGATTCCATCATACGTAAGAGTTTTCATATAATGGAGAAGTACTACATAAATATATGCCAAATTATACTATTTGCATATGCAAATGTCTTTTTGCCCGCTCATGCATATTTTAGTGTGTTTCATTTACACTTATTTCGGCCCACTTTGGTCAAAATTGTAAATTCATATATGTAGTGCATTTTTAACTGCCTTCTGTGTTCTATTTTTGTTTTTCAACACAAACACCGAAATATTAATACGTTTTTTATTTATTTCAATATATATATATACTTAATTTTTTTTATGAGATAATTTGAACTTTTCGTTAACTTACAAATTACAAGCTATGAAAAGTAAAAATGAAATGACAAATGCGCACAGTTTGAACATTTTATATCTTTGATATGATAAATATATAAATTTATTTTTATCAACTTCACGCTCTATCCCGCATATGCCTATCCTGCGTGGGCAGCTAGCTAGTTAAGACACTCCGTTCCCTCTAAATATATACAGTGCAATCTGTTATAGTATGATGATACATATTGGAAAAAAATAAACGTAAAAAGCATTCAACTGAATAGAATTGTACGTATAAAATTTTTCTCGCACATTGTGAAAAGCTGCATTTCAATATCAATATATTGAAACATCCGGGAAGTGATTGCTGTGATATCGGAACTCTAGTTACTTCATGTAATTTCTAGATATATACGATATATTTACTTCAACGGATCAAAGATTTTTATTATAAAATTTCAATAAAAAGTTTGCTGTTTTACCGGATGGTTATCGGATATTCTGCTACATTTTTTCTCATACTAAGTGCATACTTTTTTTACAGCTTCATGGTATATCCCACATATAGCAGGGTAACACTTTCCTCTATATTTTTGAGGTATTTCACGTTGAAACTGAGTGATGGAACTCGACGCCACGCTTTTGCCTCACTTATTTAACTTTGCAGTGCTTATCTAAACTTTTAATTTTCTTTGTCAAAATTATATTAATTACTGTGTACCCAAAATTTACCTTACATACATGTCATACAAAAGTTATATAGAACACAATAGGATCGAGTAACTGAATGTGAAGTTTTGAATTTTATTGTTATATCATACATACATTTTTATCTATATTGTTTTTGTGAAATAAAATCAGTCTAATATACCTATTCGAAATATTAACTAGTTATTTTATTGCTTTAATATCGTTTTATTAGAATAGCGACGTTTGAAAACGCTTTTATTTGGCACAGTCTCTGTTTTTACTATTATAGAAAGACGTAGTGCGTGCGTGAAGACGTTTTAATAGGAAGATTTTACAAATCTACCCAAAGATTGTTACTGAGAGTGCTAATTGATGCCGAAAGCATGCTCATATAGTAGATTAGGCAGACAAAATTTAGTGTTAATACACTTCGTTCTCCACGAATCGTACCGGCATCATATTATTATAGTGAATAGATAATGTACGTCATAGTTGTACGTTTGGCAGAACACATCTCCCTTGGCCATCCGCCATGTGAGCTGTCCCCGTATCCACTCATTACGTGTATTAAATATTAAATGTTTTGTTTTGAATTATAATCGCGGATTTGAACACGTGACTCCCTCCAGCGCCCACGTTTTGATTCATGTGTTTATTTTTAAATTGTTTAAGTGCTCTTGCGAGGTATACAGATAGGGTGATTCATATGTGATAAAATAATAGAAAATAATAATAGTAATTTTATTTGACACAACTTACAAAACCCGCTGGTTATAAAGCGTAAATTAAAAAAAAAACATATATTTAAAATGTGACCTTAATTCTTTTAAATAAATTTTCATATCTTAAAAAACATTAATTATTTACCTTTATTTACCTATCAATATGTGTCATTTTTTTGTCCTATATAAACACCGATGGTAAATTCGAAAAGAATAAAATCAGCTGGTAAAAAGAAGCTAGGGACCTATATCAAATCACAGTCCTGTCGCTGAAAAATCAAAAATAAATTCTCCTCGACTCCCATGTATTCCCGGTGGCATGTTGATGAATTAATGGCTTGACTCGCTCTGAAATTACTCCATTACGACACTCAGGCTACGGTGTAAACAAATTACTTGCTGGGTCTTTGTAAGCATCGTGCCTAAGTTTAAGTATTTTATAATTAATACGTTTGTTCTGGTAAATTATATAGAAATAAATTATAGGTTTATACGTCTCTTAAAGACGTATAAACGTAAAAGTACCTGTGTATTGTAAAAATACGCAGTTAGTTAATTATGATATAGACATAATTAGGGGTAGTTTCGACACTGGCTGATAAAGTCCCGTATAGCCTTATCTACCAGACAAGCTAGCTTAGATTTCGACTAGCACTTAATATTAGTGTTAGTGGAACTCAACGCAATAGAGCGAAGAAAGTGAAAATATGAATATAAGTAAATATTTCATTACCACAAGTGAGGATTGAACACTCTTGTAAAGAAAATATAGACTAAGTAGAGTTATTTTGTATCAAGAAACTCTTTCACGATATTTAAGACAGACACGCAAATAAAGCTTAAAGCCTTAAAGCTTTTTACAATGACATTTTAATATTGTGTCATCTTGGCGTCTTAAGCATTTGACTGTATAAGTGATGGTAATAGGTACAATCTACACTATTTATAATTGAAATTATGATTAGTTTTTATTATCTGTTTCGACAAAACGAAAGCGTTACGTTACATTAAGTTTACGTTAAGTTCTTATATATTTTTTCGCTTCACGCTGTATCCATGTAGCAGGGTAGGTAAGAATAACCTAGTATACACCTGTCCTAGTACACTCCGTTGCCCAGTTTACCATGAATGACGAAAAAAAAACACCACGCTTTGCTTCGACACCAGTGAGGAAATAAAAATATTAAACATTAAAATTTCTCGAATGGAAATCGAACTCATAACCTGTCGCGTTTATAGTCGCACGCTTGTGCCCCAATTTCCGACGAATTCTGAAAGCATTGCTCAATTTAAAATGTAAACATGCAATAAACAATTAATATTATTCTTAAGAAGAAAACGATATATAAAAATATTCATATATTCTGAGCAGCCCCACGCTCTCTTAGCTCCAGGGGCGTATTGATGAATTAATGGCTTAACTCGCATGAAATTACTCTGCTCGGTTAATGTGGTGTAAGCGAATTATTTGCTGAGCTGCTTTGATTAATTTCTGCATACCGGTGCCGAGGTAATATAGCACGTTATCTCTAACATTGCTGAAACCACTTGTTTGTTTTAAACCTATATAAGTTTATAGAAGCTTTTGAATTATTTTTTTTTAGACGTGGAGTCATTGTATTTATATATTGAAACTAGCGATATTATAACCAAATTATATAAAAAAATTACATAAATTATGGCCTATGTTTTCTTTTGATGTATAAGCTTTATTACTGTATAGTTTCATCTAAATCCGTTCAGTAGTTTTTGCGTGAAAGTGTAACAAACATGCATTCTCATAAACTTTTACATTTATAATGTTAGTAATGGACCAATTACAAATGTAACCAACATAAATATTATTGTGTTACGGGTAAGATCGATTGCTTCTGAACAGATATATGAATTAGAAATAAAATAAATTGAGGCCGACTTGGCTGGGCGGCACAATGGCGTCACTGTGGAACGGGACGGCTGTGGTTTGTATTCCCATTCGGGAAAATTAAATATTTAATATTTTCATTTTCTCACTCTGGTAACGAGGATAATGGGGAAAGGAAGACTTTAAGACAACAAAATGTCTTGACACTAGTATCTCTCTGTCCCCCGCTATGTGGGAGATACAACTTAGCTAAAAAATTAAATCTCTACTCTACTCTATTTACCCCTGGCTATCATAAAATTGGCAAAAATTGTATTTTTTTTCTTATACTAGTGACCCATGCGGTTCGCCTACTTAATCTTATTGTTATATTATGGTAAGCTTATACAAAATGTTTACATAAATCATATGTGACACTTTATAGTTTAAACCCAACTATAGTCAAATTGGCGAAAAATATTTTTTAATTGATTACCTATAACTTTAATATAAAATTTTAAAATTGATGTTAGTCTACTAGAATGGTAAGTAAATTGTCGTCTAAGAATATTTAATTATTAGACATACTTACA
This sequence comes from Heliconius aoede, assembly GCA_037355905.1. Lineage (NCBI taxonomy): Eukaryota > Metazoa > Arthropoda > Insecta > Lepidoptera > Nymphalidae > Heliconius > Heliconius aoede. Next base: position 169,235 of record JBAIZZ010000088.1, on the reverse strand, counting down.
TTGTTTATTCATACATGACAAGACGGACTTCACGGTCAAGATAAGAAAATAAATACAATATGGTCGTGGCCATTTTATTAGAATAAACATATAGTGCGCAATTGAAAAACGTATTTTATATCTATTTGTTACATAATTAGTAGTGGAATATGTTGATGCAGATTTTATTTATATTTATTTAGTCATTAGATGTTAATATATATACAAATCGTGTTCAATTAATGCGCAGTTGATATTTCTTGCAGAATATTAAGTGAGTTCTCGAATCGAATCGGTTTATATTGTAGCCTCTTTGTTTTTCACATTTAAGGAATGTAAGAAATACGTGGGAATACTTTGTTTTTTACCTATTTTTAATAAAAACTGGTAAAAAACACTGGGGAAACGGAGTTTCTTAACACTAAGTCCCTTCTGCTTTCCTTACTGTGCGCGAAATACAGCGTGAAGCTAAAAAATATCAAAAAAATGTTATACGGTCACCCATATGCACTGAAACCTAAAAGATATGTATAAGCTCATTGTTACTGAAAATTTACGACCGCTTCCGAAAGCTATTAAAAATCCCGTGGCGTGACAAAAATGTATGTGGCTGCAATTAGTTTAGCAAGCAGCTTTTTATATTTTCGTACAGCAAACTGAATTTTCAATTTTCATTCTTTTTTAAGCGATCGAAGTCTTATTCGATCTTCGTCATGCAGAGGTTCTTGAAATTATATTGAAAATGCTAAAATACTATGACTAGAGAAGAAACAAACTGCAAAAATATTGTTTAAACGTTTGGTATTTTTGCTGAAATGGATAGAGGGACACTTTAAAAGAATAATAGAAAGCATTTTTTTTTATTCCTTGTCTGTCTGCCTATTGAAATCGGAGAATATAGATCTCTAACACTAGGTTCTCTCTGCCTACACTGAACCAAACGTGAAGCCCTAAATATTTTTCCCCGATACGTCGCCCAATATGCAATGTCTTAAAAATTTAAGGAAAATATTCAGATAATAAATTAAATCTTTGTCTTACCTCTTGACACACATATTATGATATATTTTGTGAACCTTTAAGTGTGGCGTTGAGATCTGCTACTCGCAACGCAATGCCTACAGAATTCGACGGAAAGTGGAATGGGGTAACTAGTGTTACGACACTCACACACTTTTTATTAAACAGGTTCTATTCTTTCTCTATCAAAATAGACCACTGAATAGATATTCTGCCGATCAATCATTCACAAGGTCGTAAAATTGATGGCTACAGTTCGCGTGTTTTTCCATACTAATGTAACTCTATCGAATATTGATTACGGGTTGGGCTGTTTATTTTGAAACGGGCCTGTAAACTAAATTTATTATAGCATGGAATATAAACAATATTGAAGGTATTGTTTATTTTATGTTCTTCTAATTTTGTAAAAAGTTAATGTTTATTATGTTCACATTTCAACAATTATGAAAAGAAAAGTTATATTTAATTAAGTCTACCAACATATCATAGAAATTAAATTAAAACTATGAATCTGAGCATAATCGCGCTTAAGAAGACACTTCATATAGACAGATCGTTAAAAATTCTCACTCACAAAGCAAACAAAATAATTGAGTCAACACTGAAATGAAGTAGATTTATTTTAAAAAAAGCAACAACCTGTTATACCGCCGCAGATCCTCCTCATTAAGGAGAACAACCTACCAGCACGCTATTCAGTTCTAAATGCAACCTTTCCACTTAACTGAAAAATATACCAGTTCTCGCTCTCAATGGATAGAAGCGAAAATATAAACACGACGTATATTTTACAAGCTCTTTTTTTATTTGACAGTAGGAAAACATCGTTAGGTTTTATGAATCTTTGTGAATGGTCCAATCGTTATTTATATTGGATTTACATCAATATCTCTTTAAATCAAAATCTATATGTCTAAGTGAATGTGGTCGTTAAAACCTCAAATGTAGTAGTGTACTAAGTTAGCATGTAAAGCCTGTCATTTTTAAAAGAACATTAAATGTGTACATATATGTGTCTATGTACTTACTTCGCATTTTGTTAATAATTTATTATGGTTTTATAGTTTAATGATATTAAAAAATCCTTTATTTTTTAAATATTTAGGTTTATATTTTTATATGTTTAAATACTTACGTATTTGTAAATAATTGGAGATATACTTTAATACCTACCCAAGGATAGGTAGCTGTTCGGTACTCTCTAATTTCCCTCATGATATGGCACCCTATTATATAATTAGTTTAATAATTTAGGGCAATATATACTGAGAACTTACTGATCGTATAAGAAATTTAGTAGCTTCTGTCAAAGTGTCGAGCGTAGCCTGCACTGCTCTATACATAATGTATACTGCATTTATAATGACGTGACTTTTGACTTCAGGCGAATGCCCTTGTCTCGTCGCAGGGTTAAGGTAAGTGAAAGAAATATTCTTACCAGGTAACTCATGGTTGTGGATTCAAATGCTGCATTGTTTTTTTATATTATAGGTGGTACTCTTTCACACCGATTGGATCTTCATCTGTTTATGGACTAATATCTCAAAAATGAGTTTGTATGTAGAGAGAGCGGCAGATAATATGTTAATAGGTTGTCTCTAAATTTTGTTCAAAAATGCAAAAGATAACTGAAAATAAAAGATATAGAAATAAATAAAAATTGTGCATATATGATTAATTTTGAACAAAAGAAAGATACACTCGCGTTATTAAATCTCATGGACCGGGTGATTGGCCTAGGCGACTATTTGTTCATGAAATATACAAGTAGAAATAGGACAGGGCAAGTGGGAGTAGTTTGCTCCTTTGTAAATAGAATACTTTAGACGCTGAGGCGTGGCCTAAATCTCCCTAGACATGGAATTGTTCACCAAATAAAACCCAAAATTTATTTTTATTTGTGTAATTACGTTCAGTTAGAGGATTATATACATATATGTTAGCCCTTCTTTTATGTGTTCATTATAAAGTTTGTTTTTTTTTCGTCAAGCATACAGAAGTACATTCTCATTTTATACGGACGTTTATAATACTGAGTACGCGAATAAAATAATGACTTTTCATGAAAAAATCAGTAAAGATTTGACACATTGCTATTTGGTACAACCAACAGAAAAATAAGTTTCTTGGTTTGGATGGTAATAAGAAAATGCAAAGACTAGAATTACTAAAATTAGTTAGAATTCCCAGAACAATCCCTTAGTACTGTAGTCCAGTCCAGTGACGGTCGATGGGGGAACCCCATCAGTGGCCTTAAAGCGTTCCTCCTGATGAAAAAAAGAATTTCAAATTAGAATAGTATTTTAAATATTTGCTCTTCTCTTCTCCCTGCTTCCAAATTACCTTAGACCGTTTTAATACATAATTTTATATGTCTGTGAATAAAATATTATGTAAAAGTTGTAATACTTACGAATTTCTCTTGGCTTTTATTATAAGCTCTGCCATATATGTACATGGAAAATTTGTTATTTCGAAAATACGGGTACGATTATCAAAGTAACCTAAAAATGTTTTACTATCATGATTGCCGATCTTGCGGAAGCGCCACTCTAGGATCGCAAACGTTTTACTCAAATAGCTTTTTTTATTTGTTTTTTTAAGGTTCCCTGATTGGTTCTTTGATACTAGAGCGCACAGATAACGAGATAGATTACAAGATTATTGTGAACATCATTTATATATCTGTACACGAGTATTTTTCGTTTCGTCTACGAGTATTTTTCTGAGCAAATTTTTTTTTTTTTTATGAATTTTATATAATAATAATAATAAAATGAATTTTATAATAATAAAATTAAATTTTTTGAATGAATCTAAGAACACTTGGGCCGCTAATACAAATCTAACGATACCTCAATTTTGTAAATCCGTTCAGTGGTTCTGGAGGTATGAGGTAATCAAGAGTACCTAAAATAATAAATAGTAAAACAAAAATTAGCTTCACGCTATACAGAGTGACGGGATACCCCGTGCACAAAACACTCTATTCCGTACTTTGCCTCGACAAATGAAATAAAATAATAGTAATCGTAAGGATTTAAATATTTGATAGACGATATTCGAAAGCACTGACGTGTTTAACGTGTCGGATTTAAAGCTTCGCTGAAATGTTTGTTGACGATAGCGAACTATCGTTGTTTACCATTTCTGAGCGTATCGACCGGTGTCAATCACCTAGCTCACCTAGACCTAGAGCTTTTATGTAAGCTTTCCGCTTTTATACTATAAATATAGGTATGAAAACGAAAACTGTATATAAATGGTCCGTTACAAATTTATTTGGTTTTTTGTTATATATTTTTTAACTAGCGGCTTTAATACCAAATTTTGCTTCCTTTTCAAGGCTATTATCATTTAGGATTTAACCACAAATATATTGTTTTCAGATTTTTTTCCTGAACACTAGTTCATCTACCTGTAGATGCTAGCTGCCAAATTTCAATTCCAATTCTAGGTCAACCGGAAGTATCCTATTATTTTGATTTACTTTATAATCTGGAAATAAGCGTTTTTTGCTATATAAATGGCCATATTTTTAAAACATTTTTTTTCAATCTTTTTTTTAATTTATTCTATTTTTTAAATAAAAGTATCTTTTTTTAATAATTTTTCCCGCAAAAGTATATGTACCAGGGTATAGCTTAACCGTTTGTTTTGCGTATAGCAGTGAGAATGTAGTGTCAAAATACTCCTTTTTCCATTTTTTGAAGTAGAGATATTGCGTATTATTCAGTGAGCTCAACACTACGAATATAAATAAACAAAAATGTTTTAAAAAAATCTAGCAATCCTTGATGTCAAATATTGATGTATCGAACAACGTGGCGGTAACTGAAATCCATACATTTTGTCTGAAAAGTCGTTGACTGTATAAGAGCTAGAACAAAGCTTCGACCTTTTAAGCTCATGGATTTTATGCAAAGTATAGTTGCTACGTGTGGATTGGTATAGAGTGATGCCTTGTACGTGTTTATGTAGGTACCTACATATATTTTTCCATATATAGTGTTTATAAATGTTATCAACTATAGATAATAAAATATATATATATATAGTAAAATATTATAATTCTTTTGTAAGTTTACTTTTACTTTCTTTAAAGCAAAAATAAATGTAATTTAATCACTCACGAGTACGGATCGAACCCTCAACCGTGGTGTTTACGTAGGTGCAGTCAGATTTTGTGGCAACGCGCCACTCCTCTCAAATTAAAAAAAATGAAGTGACTTAGATATCATTTATGTATAATGAAAGTGAGTTATCAAATGTCATTTGGTAAATGTTACTGCAATATTCATAAACGTAAAGTAATTTAGAAATGTACACATATGTGTATATTTACGCCCATCTTTGTTAATTTCAAATGAAGACGAAAAAATAATAGAAAGTAACCGAAAATCATATCCAAAGCCAAATTAGTACCTACTTAGTTATTTATACATTTCCAAAGAGAATGAACTCAACTTCAAATTCTAAACATCCGCTTTTAAGTACACTCGACGCGAGGGAAGTAATTAAAGCCTTTAAGCAATGAAAGAGATACGTATTCGTTTCTATACATGCTACGGTTTTCTAAGGAGGATATGCGATATAAGACGTACGTCGTACATATCTTCGAGATTAGTTCATTTGGAAATGAGAAAGGAAATATTAAAATATAAATAATATATGTAAATAGATATTACTTACATGTTATTCAATATTAAAGTATATAAGAAATTTGTTTGCCCTAGCGGTTGTTATTTAATTTCAAGTACTTTAACCTCAAATTCATTTTAACTTATTGTATATTGTATTCAAATTTCCGAATCCGTCAAATGCTCTTTGGAGAAATGAAAAATTAATTTATTTTAATATGTAAAACATAACACAACTCGGTGTAACTGAGGAATTTACTTATACAATACATGTTATAATTTAGGTATTATATTATATAAGTCGACTGCCAATGCTTAGTATGGGATTAAAGCTCGTCTATGTCTTTATAAACCACATAGATTCAGAATTGTAGGGCATTAGAAAATTCTCAACTTTCCCAAAGCCGTGCTTGTAATACTTACACACTTTTCAGTCTGAGACAATGGACTCTCGTCTAGTTGAACTGAATATAGGATGGACGTTTCGTTTGTCGGATGTGTTTTATTTATAACGCCTTGTATTTTTGTACAAATTTACATCGTTTCATATCTACATTTTTCTATTTAAATAATGTCATTAGAATTGATTTACAATCTTTTAAAAGCTATTTTAAGATGGATGTTTATTTTTGTTTTTCATATATTGACTGCAGACTGTTTTCTCTAAGAATATCGAAACGTTTCCTGTTTTCAACATACATGTGTTTTCTGTAAATGTTGAAATAGGTCGAATTCAAATATATCACAACTAAAAACTCGTGAATCAAAACTCAAGTGCAACAGAGCTTTCAATTGCTTCTGGAAACCAAAAGGAATCCGAAAAGAGAATTAGACGACGTAACGTTTGATAATAACAACTCAAAGCTAAGCGTGCTGTGTCCACAGTCCATATGAGTGGGCTATTTTTACGCTAGCTAAATTTACTAGCGTGTCACAGCGCGCGACATCGCCGCCTCGGCCACGGGAAACCCGACCGTATCGGTTAATAGTAATGCACTTTGAAAGTTGTAAATAGGCCGAATGAAATATATAATATATAGCAACTGCAATTACGAGATAGTGTCACCATTTTGTAAATAGTTATTTCTAAAGTTATGATAGAATTTCTTTATTGGACTTATATTTGTTTCATTTTGATTCAAGGAAGTTCAACGACTGCTGCCTTAAGTTGTGGTATAATCTAGAAATTTGGCTAAGCGACTCCTTTAGACTAGGAATCGGCTGAAAAGAAGACTGGTGTATCGATTGAATTTGTAAACGTATTTACATACAATTTGTCACTTACTAATATCACCTCGTTGAATACTTCTACGCTCTGATGAAAAATAATGATCAGAACGTACTAAACTGATAGAGAATCTGCAAACATTCAACCTTTTAGGCCCGCATCGTTCGAGCACAAACGCTATTGCAATTTGAAATTACTTCACATGGCCAGTTTTAAGCAAATCTTACCGGCTCCGGGTCCACTGTACTACGATTTACGTTCTGTAGTAGTTTTTGGTGAATTTAGAAAGATTTTTTTTTTGACTGAGAAATATTTTAACCGAATTCTTTATATTATTATTGGTTGTCATACGATAACGATAAAGAATAAAATAGTACCTTTCGTTTTACAATATTTTAAGTTTTTATAGCTTATAAGCAAAATTACAACAGATCGAGTGTGGATCGGGCAGAAATGTATGAATCATACTTACATTAACTCTATACATGAACATTGGCAAAAAATGTTAAATTTTCACACCTTTCATACAAAAAGAATATTCATTTTACAGCCTGAGCCTGAAATATTTAAGTCGAATACAATTTGTTTGTGAAAGGCGGTAGGGCCGTAAATATTGCTTTGATCGAAGCGCGGAATAGAATCCACTTGGATGCCTTCCAAATAGGCTTCCAGACGGGAGGGTGCCACCCTCTGAATAAATCTATATGATTATCTATTTAGTTTGAGTACATGGCGCAGGGGCACAATGTGTGAGTGTAAAACTATTTTCTTGGAATACACCAAACAATCTTTGCAATAGATTCTTGCTGTATGATGATTTTACTTTTTTTTTATTTTAACGTTCGCCCTTACATTTTTTACAATAAAAGAAAAGGGAACTTTCTTAGCTCTACTTTTGACGATAAAATTCAAATTAGTTTATTTAATAATATTTACGTTACATTACGATACCAGAATTTACCATGAATACACCTACCTACCTTGTTTAATAAAGCATGTCAACGTAGAAATTTGCTACATTTGTTATTTTTAAAAGACTAACTCAGTTCTTAAAATCTATTACTAAGAATTCAAAAGAAAATGAGCTTTTAAGTTAATAAGCGTTACACTGATTTATATAAACCAATAATGTAAGTGGGACAGTACGAGGGGTTAGCACTGACTATCAACACACTAATAGGGTGCAAAGGTCAAGGGAAGGAAGCCTACATGCGCTAAGCTGATATTTATATTATTAAAATGCTTCCATGCTATTCATAATTCATAAGCCATTTAAGAATACGAATGCAGAATAAGAGACATTTGTTATATAACGATATTACTTTGTTCTCATAAGCTATCTGCACAAAGAAATGTTAACTGGACACTCGTACAGAGTAGAGAAAATATATGTCACGTAGACGCAAAGAAACTATATTATATGCATGAGATTGAGTAAAATTACATTTTGAACGTAGAAAGGAGAATTTCCTTTCTTATTGCCTTTTTAATTTAGGCTCAAATTAATCTTTAAGCTTGTTTCACGGTGATTTTTTTTACTCATTAAAATATAATTAACGTCAAGTGCCACTACTGTTCTACTAACTTTTTAGGGTTTTAATACCTTTTTTTTTTAAAAAAAAAGGAACCTTTATAAGATGACTTTGTCCTTTGTCTTGAGATATATCGCAAAAAACTCGACGTATTTCGACACCATAAAGGGAATCAAAATTAACAGGGTACTTCCGGTTGACCTAGAATAATAAAATGGCAGGTAACATCTACAGACAGTATTAGTTCAGGAAGAAATCTGAAAACTATACATTTGTAGTTTAAAAGCTCGAGCACAAATTTTTGTACGGAACCCTCGGTGGGTTTTTATTATATTAAAATGACAGCTCTAAAACCCATAAGCCTGCGGTGGAAAAATAAATAATTAAAGAGAAATGTTCGATAGGTATTTGATATCATACTTACATTATTTTATTCGCTGAAAGTCGTAAAACTGAAATGAGACCGTATTTATTTAATTGGTCATGAATACTTCGCTCGGGGTCCACTACATTTTGTTTCAGTTAACGCTCTTGACTCTTAAACGGTGTAAAGAGATTTTGGAAAACACTAACAGTTTATTTTAATATAAATTATACTTTTCATTTGTGTTGTTGAAAACAAACTGTAGAGAACTTAAAAATGTTTGAACAAAGATTGTTTTTTTATTCCTTTTTTGCTAACTTTCTACATTTATATTAGAAGCTTATAGAGCGCTAGTGGAAAAGTTCAAACTTTCTAATTCCAAAATCTGCATTAACGAAGCTTATTAAGTAAATATTAAAGGGGATAGCTGAAGCATTTTGGATACCTTCAAATTTCAGTATAAGAACTACTTTGATCTGAATGACGTGAAGCTATATTTTATTGTTATTATACGCCACGTAGTAATTAAGTAAGACATATATTTTTCAGTTCATTTGTGTTATAAACGTACGATACAAGCTGCTATATATATATATATATATATATATATATATATATATATATATCTGATTTTAATGCTCTATGCCATGTATTGTGGGAAATAATGGCAGAGATAGATAGATTCTATGTACGAAATTCGAACCCACGACAAACACTGACGGTGTATTACGTCAGTAATATCAATTGAAGATCAGAAGTACTCAGTCCTTTAAGTCAAGGACCCAGCCTTGCAAGATGCCGTTGCAAATTGGATACGACTAATTGGATTTCCTTGCGTGCGTACGCTACTCTAGTTAATCTAATATATGTACATCATAAAGGGGGTTCCCGGATTTACCAATATATTACTTAATTAAACCTTTACAGGTTATTTTAATATATTACTTTTAATGAGAGTAATGTCTTGGTTTATAATTTTTTTGACCGTTTAACAATTGCATCAAATTTAGAAAGTTCCCTCGATCTCTTCAGGATCCCATCATCAGATCGTTCATTTTCCCTTTCAAACAAAAAAGAATCACCCAAATCGATTCAGGCTCTTCGAATAATCGGTGAACATACATAAAAAAGTAAGAGTCCGACGAATAGAAGGAGGCAGATGTTAAAATTTTGGCAATCTTAATACTAGAACCACGTGTGGAATGTGGTATTTTTTTGATACTATTACCAAATCGTACAAAAATTGGCAAAATGATAAAGAGAAGCTTAATAAAAATATAGTTGAAAAGTAATTTCATAGAATTTATATTTTTAATGTTATTCTGTCATTAAGACAGAGTCGTATATAAGCGACATTTTTTTGTACAATTTGTCCTAAGTACTTGACGCGAGCAAATGAAAATATGGAGGACGGAGTTTTTGTGGCCATTAGCTAAGATGGTATCGGAGGCTTGCCAAGTGGGCGGCACTCGACTAAGTGGGCGCAGTTGCTAACTTTTTTCTCTCTAGACATTTTAAGTTGGCACAATGAATGCTCAATTGTAGTTTTTTTTGTGAATGAAAACTAACTTGGGTTGTTTATTTGGTTTAAGTTGTGGTTTAGTTTGATTTTATTTGACGGAGCTTAACTTAGACTCTTCTCGACTTAAACTAGATGGTTAACCATCGCGTTTCGAGCCTCTTTCGAGAAAATATTACATTGTAGATTTTCTTCCAAATATAAATCATGTGTAAACAGGTTTAGGTTGACTCTGGTCTTATAAACCTTACTGCTAAGGTAATTCTTTTATTTGGAAATTTAGTTAACTTACTAAAATTAAATTTTACTATATCATATTTTATAGATTACTAAATTTATTATTAAGTTTTTTCTTATTTCTACTCATGTTATAACAAAAATAAGAAACGACTTATAGCACGTATACTTCATATGATTGATTCGACATAAATTTGTAAGAAATAAAATATTTTCATCAGATATTGATTGAAGAAAAGAAATATACATATAATTTATAATAGTTTACATAAAATAATGTAAATATTAGCATAGCTTTTTACTCGTTCATCTCTTCTAAAGGAGTAGCAATTTTAATATTCAGTATCTCAACATTTTTCTTAGTACATACAATTGTTATGGACTTCAATCTCGATCGACAAGCGCTTAAATATTTATGAACGCTTTTAATACTGACAAGGAATAATTAAGAACGCCCACTCGCATTCAGATTGCAGATGAATCTAATGACTTATAGTAAGGCTAAAGTCACATCGCGCAATTTTAGTTTTTTTTTTATTGGGTTGACCGAAGGTTTCTATTCAAATATAAGAGATGCATGAATTTAAAGAAAAATTAGAATTTTTTAGTGCAATTTCAGATAAAAAATGTCGCCGGCCGATCAAAAGTGATCGACAGTGACTGATTGATTTTATCGTCACTACGTCATTAGTGCCACGACCTCGTTCGTCATTAAATTTTATAAAAGCTGACACAATTCTGAATTTTTAATTACACGATATTCTCTATATAATATATATATTGTGTTTTATATACTAGTTTTTCATTTCAATTAGTGTTAGTAAAGTTTCTGTTTGTTTATTCTGTTTCAACAAAAAAAATTAAAAACACGCTTTTCTACACTAAGCGCCATAAGTGTTATAGAATGAGCTACTTAAGCTCTGTTCTGCAAAGTTCCATTATTCAGATACTGGCTCCATCATCAGGCCAACTCGGTGATACCATATTATTGTATTGTGACTTAAACTACGTCTAACTGCATGACGATGATATTATATATATATATATTTATTAATGTTGGGGTTTTCAGAGACCCTCGATAACTCGATGCACACATTTATATTTTTAGTCCTAAATTTACTATGCAGTAAAAATCATGATGTCTTTAAATCATTATAAATGTTCTCAGATAGTAATGGTACTATAATGGCCCGACAAATATTTTTAATACATATTTTTATTGTAGCAATCATCACACAATTTTTTATTAGGTTAGTGTTTATTAGGTTTTTTTTATTTAGGTTATTTTTTTTCAAATTTTCTAGAGCTAAATATTTCTTTCGTTTCTTCAACATAGAGAAATGTATTTTACATAGGTATTTTCAATTTTTTCTAAATATATAGAATCGCATGTATGTTATGAACTTGTATCTTCACAATTAGCCTGTAATAAACGTCCTAGGCAGATAATATTAAGGCAAAGTATAAAATCATTATTTTTTTCATAATAAAGACAGCCTTGCTAGAGCTGGCCATAGCGTTAAAGCAAAATTAGAAACATTACTTCATACTCTACTCATTGGATGATGTCATGAGATCACCGGCAAAGGTGTGGTGAATAAGAACCTCTATGAATTTTAATTATCTCTAGTAGGTATCATTAGGAAATGTGATCTGCCGCTACGAAATGATAAATATTTTTTTGTTATAATATACATTAAAACTAAATCAGCTTCAAGTTCATTAAAATAAAACAAAATCAACTAGATATGAATCAATAGTTAAAACTGCATTTTAATAGGTTTAGCAGTTTCTGACGCACAGACAAACAGATGAAAAAAATTAAAACATTTTTACCAGTTACAGTTTTGTCATGTTTAAATTATAATATTTGTAATTTTCGTTGTAGTCGACATAAGAGTGTCATTTTGTAAACAAAAGTTTGTTTATAACATACGAGTACTTAAAACAGAAGAATCTGTAATTTTATATAGTACAGTTTCTATCAAGATTTTAATTAAAGCACCTATAATTAATATGACATGTTATAATTACATACGTAAATACAGTAATAACGAAGGTTAAATAATATGGACACTAGCCAGTTCCCGGATTAATGGTAAACTTATCTTTTCTGGTCTCATCTTTCCATTTCATTCATTATAATTTACATTCATTACAGTTGAGTGTCGCAATCACTAACTTGAAATAAATTATGGAAATAAATATTCATTGTTTACAACTACATCGTTAATGAAGCCTTTATGAATGTTGAGGTCCACGATTAAGGCTGTATAATATACTTTTTTAATTTACAAGAGACAAATGACTGTTGGAAGGCTGTTCACGTCAATCTATTATAAATAAATAATGTTTCACTTTATCTATCTTATTCCAGGTAGTGTTGGTGTTCATTCTGAGTATAGCATCGCTCATCATCTACTTCATCGACGCGTCCAGGTAAATTGTTTTCTTAGCACTAGATTAGTTGCAATATGTAGCTGAAATATTAATTCTTACGTATCTTATAATGCTGAATTCATAAGGAATACGTGAGTCCTACAATATCAATGTGATCAAAAACGTTTTGCTGTATATTATATGTTGGCTTATATTTTGGGCTTGTGCTGATATTAGTCAAGATACGCTAAAATATATATATATATATACAATTAAACATTTCAATGCTTCGTAATGCGCTAAATGTCCGCTTCACATGTCATAGATATATAATATATTATATATTACTTACACTCAAATACGCAAGATCACAAAAACCAGATGATATTTATAGCTAAAATAATATAAGTAGACACTATGTTAGAATTAAGCAAGTGGTTGAGCTATAACACTATACTATCTGCGGCTCAACACCGTCTTGACTAGTGTCGCTCGCCCTAACTTACAGCTGATGTCTGTATTTAGAAAAGCTTATATGTATTGTGAAGTTTCTTCTTTGTTTTGGGTGATGTACGCAAATAATGTTGTTTCTTTCTAGTGAGGAGGTGGAGCGATGCCAGAAATGGAGTGACAATATTACGCAGCAGATCGACCTTGCCTTTAACATATTTTTTATGGTCTACTTTTTTATACGAGTAAGTTGGTTAATAACAAAGTGCGAAAATAATATTATAACTTCCATTATTGGAATCTGACAGTGATTCTGGTAACTTAACTTATTAAGCGAATCTACGGATTATTTTTAAATTATTTAGTTGTTTGTTTGGCTTTAGTAAGTGCTTTCAAGTAAGTTATTACCGATCGTCGGTTTCTTATTATTTTTTTTTAATACAACTATTTGTTTCGTTTCAGTTTATAGCAGCTAGTGACAAACTATGGTTCATGCTCGAGATGTATTCATTTGTAGATTATTTCACGATACCCCCATCCTTTGTATCAATATATCTGGATAGAACGTGGATAGGTAAGTAAATGATTTATTTATATATTGAATAATCAACAATACTTGTAACTTGAAATATATATGTTATAATATAAAATGAAAATTCACATATCGGTCTGGTTCTGTTACAATTATCAATTATAGATATATACAGCATTCACAAAATAATAATAAATTAAATTACAATTAAAAATAATTATAATTAAGTACAATTACACATTATAATTAAAAACCGCTAAAAGACCTAATTATAAAAAAAATACGAGTAAAAATCCATACAATTAGAATAATACAATAAGCCACATAATAAATTACATAGTACAATCAATAAGATTATTAATATCACTTATATAGTATTAAGTAATATTAATAATCCTATTGATTGATATTTTATTGGCAGATTTTACTAGAAAAGTGGCATATTTTTCTTTAAATCTTAATTCGATCGCCCGTTTCATGGAATAACAAATATGACAAGAAGATTATATTATCGAGGAAAATCTTTGATCCCTTGCTCGATGCTTTTGGTGACTCTAGTTTAAAATATTGTTTGTTTACTCTTCCAGGGCTAAGGTTTCTCCGAGCTCTACGCTTAATGACCGTGCCTGATATTTTGCAGTACCTCAATATATTAAAGACATCGAGCTCAATTCGTTTGGCGCAATTAGTTTCTATATTTATATCGGTGTGGCTTACAGCAGCCGGCATCATTCATTTAGTAAGTTTCATATGCACTGAAAGGCTATATTAGCTCGACTGTGGCTTACAAATGATATGTTTAAACTAAATATGCATAAAACCCAAAAAAACACTCTTTTTCAGTTGGAAAATTCTGGTGACCCACTGGAGTTTGATAATGCACAGTCATTGTCGTATTGGACTTGCGTGTACTTTCTCATAGTCACGATGTCCACAGTAGGTTACGGTGATGTGTTCTGTCACACTGTTCTGGGCAGAACATTTTTGGTTTTTTTTCTCCTCGTCGGCTTGGTAAGTTTCATTCCCTTATTTCTTTAAACTAACAGTAACTATATTTATTATAATTAAAATTAAAATCACAAAAGTTTCTCTAAGTTTCAATTTGCAAGGAGAGGCAAGTTTAACTCTGAAGTCTCTCGATGACTGGTGCTAACGTGACAAGATTACACATTGTATCGCGACACGCTTGCTATTCCTTGCATAAAGCCCTCCAAATAACAAAGCAAAAGGAAATATTCTTGCCATAAGATTATCTTAATAGCTCACATGGGACTTGGTAGAGATCTGTACTTACTGGTTTAACGCACAGCTCGTTGAATGACCGTAAGCCTGAGTAGTGCACTCACTAGAGCATGCCACGTGTCAGGCCGCGGCGGACGGCGGACTGCCGGTCCCGCACGCGTCGTTCGATGTGCTACTAACTTCCCGCTTTCAAGGATCTATCGAAACGAGCTTCGAACCGACCTAAATTGCATGAATGTTTTGTTTTCTTTTGCTTTGTTATGTGATTACCAATGTGCTGCCAGAGGATCCGTCGACGAGCTTTTCGGAGGTCGCGTTCTGCGTCCACGTCCACGTCCCGAGTTGGGCCACAGAGTCGGAGCGGAGGCGCCACCGCGCCGTGTGCCCGCGCGCGCGTCCCTCCCCTCCCAACCCGCGATCTGTGCATGCGCACCTGTGCCTGGCTGTGTTCAGTTGCTCACATCACCGTAGACACACACCTTCCCTTATTTTACTTTCGCTCCGCTATCCGCTATTTCACCATAGTCTTACCGGTTCATTGTCGTGCACCACACGATGGTGTGAGACTGCGAGTCTTATTGGACACCATGGTCTGTTGCAGGCAATGTTCGCTAGTAGCATTCCCGAAATTATAGAGCTGGTAGGGAGTAGGTCCAAGTACAGTGGCGAGCTGAAGCGTGAACATGGAAAAAGGTATAAATTTGATATATTCACGGGGAGCTCGAGCGAGTCAGGCCGCGCCAGCCGCGTCCCGGCTGACTCGCTCGAGCTCCAGGACGTTGATTCACCTCTACAAGCTTGCTCAGTGCCGTCAGATGTATTGTGTTATCTACTCGCGCACACCCGGCGGGCCCGTGGGCGTAGGCGGGTGGTGCCGCGCATTGCGCCGGGCGCCACGGCCCCCGGGCCCGTGGCGTACCGGCGGGCCGCGCCACGCCTTCGCCCGCGCGCTCGGCTCGTGTACGCGCACTACCATGCGTCTATACCCATTACTAGTCTAGTCACCGGCGAACTACTTCTTTTTAAGTTCTGTTTCATCGATTAGCGTACGTCTCGCACTACCGTCTTGCATGCACCCGGTCGCCGGTCCCTCACGGCTTGTAGGTAGCTCCCTAGCGTAGCTCGGCACGGCACCCAAGTCCCGCACGTCCACACCACGCCACAGCCACACGCAGACAGACGACACTCAAGCCACACAGCCTTGTGCGAGCGCGAGGGTTCACGGCCGGGGCGGGGCGGGCCGGGGGGGGCGCGGGCGAGGCGCATGGGGCGCGGTGGGGGGGCGCCGGGGGGGGGCCGTCGCTCACCTCACGGTGTTTGCTGTGTATCGTAGGCTGTGTTCGCCAGCTGGATCCCCGAGATAACCGAGCTGGCGGCGCAGCGCAACAAATACGGCGGCCGGTACAACAAGGACGTCCGCCGCAGGTACCCTGCTCTCACGCCCCCGCTCCACAGGCTTTCTCACGGTTTCGATCTGACTTGGTTGATTGAATGCGGAGTTTGCTAATGAAATTTATTAATCCTTCACTAGAATCGGTCTCTCGGTGCCGTGGCGCATGCTCGAAGAGTTAGTTCCCGGCGGCCGCGCCCCTCTCCCCGAATACGAGAGATAGGCGCGCGGTCGACCGACGCACTACTACATGCCTTTTTTCGTAAATTACACTCGAGATACCATTGAGCTTTTTAATCCTTCTAACGAGACTAGATGTGGAGAGAGCCGATGTTTTGTAATGCTGTCGATGAAGTAGTGTTTGGTTTGTTCGCTTGCACACGATGCCTGTCGCCACGCTGTAGCGCTAGCTCCGGCACCTCGCCACACAGCCAGTGCCCGCGCGCGCCCCCCCGCGCTCTGCGCCCGACTGCGCCGCGCGCAACGGAGCCGCCCCCACACTAACAGCGGCGGCTCCCTTCCGCGCCTCACTCACCATCTTGACTTGAATGTGAATGTCTTGTTTTGTCTGTCGGCGTTTAGGCGATATTTGCCAGTTGTATCCCAGAGATAATTGACTTAATCGGCACTAGACCCAAGTATGGCGGCACCCTCAAGAATGAGCGGGGACGCAGGTGAGCCGCTGTCTTCATTCCGTTCCGTTGAATGTGTTCCGTGTTGTAATCTATATCTTCCTTTCCTCTCTTAGCACGCTTCTGTGTTCTCACTTATCTTTGGCGGGACGCGAGTCCCGCGCGTTATCTATCTTTTGAGTCGATATTCATTTTAAATTATGTTACTTTAAATTGGTATGAATAAAGTTGAATAGAAACCAGCAGATAGTGGCTAGTGTAATCGCTCGTCATATACTCGTAGGTTTCATTATTTATTTCTGTTAGTGTACGTACGTAAAGCTTAGTTGCGGCGAGTTAATGCTGAGTGGTACAGTAGTGTGTTCTTGGAGTTGTCGTGTATGTCGTGTATATCGTGCTCCCGTCGACAGCTCCTACGCCGGCTCCCACGCGGGCCCGCGCCGGGGGCTGTTGATGCAACCCGATGCCCCTGCGACCTACCTACTTCCCTCCTGCACGTCTTATGTAAATGTACTGTACTCGTAATGTTGACCCTCTTAATGTTTGTAATATGTTATGTTCTTTCAGTCGACCCCTCGGTTATTAGTGTAATGTATTTAACGTATAAATTCATAGAGCGTGGCAAGGCTGTGTGCATTGAGGACATTTTTAACGCCAAATTAGTTTAGATTTCGGCATACCATCTGTCATGATTGACATCATACTAGAGAAAATATACACAAATCATTCATAAAAAAATTAAACTTTTAAAAATAGTTTGCGAATTGATACAGCCATAAAGTAGATAATTACGTTTTATGATCAAAATGAATTCAGTTCCTTTGCCACACCTTAGATGAATACATAGATATTGTATACTGCATGCTGTGTTTAGTTACTGCCGACTGATATATTTTTATTTCTTTCTAACTTTCTTGTTTGTCAAATACTAACGTTTGCTCTTCTGTATTCTAAGTTTTGTAAATGTTAACTCACCGTACTCCATCATTGTCTCGACATATTACTATTGCCCACGCCCACACCCACACCCATGCCGTGCCTAACCTATCCTATAAACTTGAACTTATAAAGAACTGAGCCATATCATGTCAACTACAACATTATTATTGTATTACGAAGAACTATAATTTATCTTTTTAGCGAAAACTGTACTGAGAGGCAAGCTTTTGAGTATCGTCGCGCCTTTATTTTAAAATCAACTACGAGCGTCTACAGGCAAATTGTGAATGCAGTTAATTTTTTCTTGACATTTGCAACTACTTTTATTTATGTACCTAAAAAATATTCAAACTCTTCACAGAAACAAACTTCATTCTATATATTGCCTATAGACCTGAAGACCATTACGACATTCACCTTGAAGTCACTATAGAATTTAAAAACTATTTCTTGCAACTGTACACTATACACTGTACATTAAAATATTTAAAATACTTTATCGAATACAACGCGAACTTAACAAGGGACTTTATTTTTTTGTATTAGTGGTGGTTGTTACCCAAGTGATGTCATTATGCTGAGTTTTTTTTTTGTTAATTTTACGTTTAGTGCGGTAGATAGCTACAAAATCCTGAAGGGAACTGAGTTTGTTCAATAATTTGTGACTGTTTGTTTAATTTTCTATGTCATTAGGTATGTTTTTTTTTTTATAAAATTCACTTCATATTTAGATATATATTAGATAGTTAAACAATCACAAGTTAAAGAACAAAGAGCTAAATGTAAATTGAAGGTTACATTATCAAGCAAAGTCTTCATTTATCAATATATAAAGCTCAGAATCCACTACACTTAATACATGTTTCATTTCAAACAACATCTATAAACATAGTTTGAATGAAGATTTTGTTTTTGTAGTCCTATCACGCTTGTGTCATCTATGGTTTTATTTGACTCTGTTGATACCTGAATATTGTTTTGTGTTGTCATATCTTGTGAAACGCAGATGTTGAATAAAACCTAAATATATTGCTATACTTCTTCTTTCTTCTTTACTTTTGACTGTCATAATTAGCTTTTATAAAATTTTGCTTTTTAAATACTTGTAAGGATAAAGCGTACTTGATCATTTTTGAGCTTTGAATTTAAAATTCTTGTGCTTTATTCTAAAGATAAAATATTGAAAGTAAACGCTAAAATCTAAAATAAAGCTTTAACTGCTTCTATTGTTTCTTCATAAAGTAATAAGATTTTATAGTAGATAACTACCTAAAAGTTCACCGGGATAAATGTTATAATATATTTATACGATTTCAGGCATATAGTCGTATGTGGACATATAACGTACGAATCAGTGAGCCATTTCTTAAAAGACTTCCTACATGAGGATCGTGAGGATGTGGATGTTGAGGTTGTTTTTTTACACAGGTAATAAATATGATTTAGAAAATTTCAATTTATTTATGTAAAGTTTATATAAGTTCGTACCTAGAATAAATTAATATTTAGCAAAATTACTATAAATAACATAATATTGAAATATTATTGACCGGCAATTAATAAGTCTAGAGGTGGTGAATCATGTACGATCGAACGACGCTTTCAGAAAGGAGCCTGACCTAGAGCTGGAAGGTCTCCTGAAACGTCACTACACCACCGTCGAGTTTTTTCAGGGTACAATGATGAATGCCGTCGACCTTGAGCGAGTCAAGGTTAGAGTAAGACGAAATAGCGCAGGCATTTAGATACCGCACGGCCCTTATTTATCATTGATCGCGACTAATCGAACCAGTATTTTTTATTTATTTATTATGTATACGGACCTTTTCTTCTGTAAAAAGATGCTGTTTCATAGTCACAGTAGGATTTATTACTTTGGTAATTTTATCTTGTGATTATTTTGATGCAATCATTGCTTTTGGTGGGACTGGTGTACCTTGTCGGCCAGTAGAGGGCGCTCCCGTCCCACTTCACTACCGCGTATTTTGGTACATAGAATGCATGGTACGGTCGGCCCGAAACAGGCGGCGGGTTGGCCTAAATCTGGTCCTTAAAGTTAACTGAGCGTTGATGGCAGGAAACCGCCCGACCTGGAGCTCGAAGGCCTGTTCAAGAGACACTTTACTACTGTGGAATTCTTTCAAGGCACCATTATGAATCCAATCGACCTACAAAGGGTAAAAGTAAGTAACTGCACAAGCAACGATGTGATATTTGGGCGTGGTGTCGGTTTGAAGCTGTGCAGTCTTTTCCATAGACGTAGAGCGATGCTCGTTTGATACTGTTACGAGAGGGCGTTCTATCGTCGGCGTGATGTACAGTTCCCTTCTAATGCCGTGACTTGGCTGTTTGTGTGCCTACCGCTACTGTTGTTCCATCTATCCCCAGCCGGCTCACGCGGCCGATGTTTGTCTGTAAACCTAACTGGGTGTTGTGTGCGAGTTTGGCCACTAAGTGTTCTCATAACAATCGATATTTCAATGTACTTAACAAAAACACATTTTTCAAAGTCCTAAAACAAATTGGCATTAATTAATGGTTGCCGCTGAAAGAGTTTCCTTTTTTTTTTTCTTTCTTTCAAAATTGGCTTCATTCAGTAGATTAAAGTACAGATGTCGATTGTCGATATTGTTGAGTGTTCACGGTAAGTTTAGATGCATGGCTTCGTTTGTATGTGAATGTCAGTAAGCATGTTACGTGTAATCCATCTGCTTTTTCCTAATTAGAGACTAATGATATATTATGTATCAGAACATGACCATTAGTCATTTTTGTATGTCAATCTTAATCTATTTTTAGCTTTTGAACACTTTCTATGCTTATGTCGATATTTTTATCGTATTCTTAATTCCCTATCTTTTCTACAAACTATATCTTATATATAATAAAAAATCGGTAAGTATCAATAATTCCTATAAAACTTAAGTGCTATAAGATATTACAGAAACAGTCTCATAGCACAATTATACTATGAGAGATTTCTTTCGATTTATTCAAATAATAAAAAATTATATATTTGTTATGATCGAAAAAATCAAATTGCAATAACTATATTGCATACAAAAACACTAGCTTTAAAATTCAAATATAAATTAGGTACACGAAGCAGACGCGTGTTTGGTGTTGGCCAACAAGTATTGCCAAGACCCGGACGCGGAGGATGCGGCGAACATTATGAGGGTTATCTCTATCAAGAATTATTCCGACGACATCAGAGTAATCATTCAGCTAATGCAGTACCACAACAAGGTAATTTAAAGAGAAATTTTCATATATATTTTTTATATGTGTAATAACGATATTATTAAATATTTTTTACCTTCGC
The DNA here is from genome assembly GCA_037355905.1 of Heliconius aoede. Lineage (NCBI taxonomy): Eukaryota > Metazoa > Arthropoda > Insecta > Lepidoptera > Nymphalidae > Heliconius > Heliconius aoede. The sequence continues at coordinate 147,824 of JBAIZZ010000088.1, read as the reverse complement.
AACGCTGTATCCCGCACATAGTAGAATAGGTAGAGGTAACTTGGGATCCTCGTGTTAACTTTCTTCGTTTTCGTTTGCTATTCAGACACTTCCGTTCCCCCAATTACCTGTCAGTTGTCCTTTTGTTCTTTGCATTGAGAACTTTGTAATGAATCACTAATTTCCCACTTTCTCACTATATACAGTAGTGTAACTCAACGCTGCGTTTTGCCTCGTTAATAATATGAAAAAATAAAAAATATATATTTCATCCCCGAGGAGATATCGAACTCGCAACTGTCATGTTTTACTTTTAATTTCTAGGCCTATCTCCTGAACATTCCATCATGGGATTGGAAGCAAGGCGACGACGTGATCTGCTTAGCGGAATTGAAGCTGGGTTTCATCGCGCAAAGCTGTCTCGCGCCCGGATTCTCCACAATGATGGCCAATTTGTTTGCAATGAGAAGTTTTAAAACGGTCAGCTTATTTTCACTCCTTTTAATTAATGTGACTTGGTGTACTTGTTTATATACATATGTGGTGGTTTCAAATCCCACTCAAAAGAATATCTATTTTTATTTTTAGTTTCTAACTGTACCAAACATAATAATGAGCCTATCATTTAGTGTCTGTTCCATGCACAGATTCTCCAAGGGGAACTGTGTGATAAATCATTTATCTCTTATTACCCACTTAATACATTCGAGATGCCATATAAAAATTAAATATTGTACTCATTATTCGATAATGATGAAAAACGTGGATGTTTTAATCTAACATATTATATGCGACATTTTCGCAGTCACGACGAAAAGCTAAATGGACGTATGACTACAAACGAGGTACCGGAATGGAAATGTATACAGAAACATTGAGTGTCACGTTTATTGGATTACTATTTAATCACGCCGCTGAGTAAGTCCACGATCGTTTGCAAGCTGATATTGAACGTGTACTAGTTCAATGTCGAGGAAAGTTACTAACATTATATAGCTTGACGTCGCTTCTAAAACGTCTGTTTTAGATCGTCACCGAGACCCTGATAGCTGGCACTATAACTATAGATTACCTGATTATAGAATAGTATAATTATAGGAATTGTAGAGAACTAATTGTAAATTTTGTATTATAAACATAAGTGATTGTTAATTAATACGTGGCACACGAGTAAGCTTATCCTTGTTGTCCATGTCAAGTAAGAAACTGTTTTTCTTTAAGGATATTCTCCAAATTCAATTATGTCTACTGCTATGCTATTGCGGGCAAGGGTAGTTTATGAATTTATACCACATCGGGATATTAATATTATGTTTATAAATATTTTAGTTCCCGAGTATAAATTTGATATACGATACTTTGGCATAACTATCAAAATCTTAACGTTTTTTTACTTAATTTGTTAGCGACTCGTGTGTCCAAACGCACATCAATAGATACCATAACGTCTGTAAGCCTGTGACTAACGCGGCACTCGCTTCAGCATACGTCCCACTTGTTTGCAGTCCCCCGACACGCAAGCTTGGCAGAACGATTACCTGCAGGGTACCGGTTGTGAAATGTACACGGAGACTCTGTCCACGTCATTCACTGGAATGAGCTTTCCACAAGCAAGCGAGTAAGATGTCCGATTTGCTTTGATTTAACCATTCTAATTTGTCCATGACTGATGTATTTTTGACTAATTTCATGATTTCTTGTATGTTACCTTATTTTAACTGTTCTTTCCTTTATATTAACATTTATCAATTCTAATAAGTTGATTGTAAGATTTGAAAAACTCAGGATATCCGATCCTGGGTTTTTCAAATCTTGCAAATAATGCATTTGTAGGTTATGTTTCACGAAACTTAAGCTGTTATTATTGGCGATCGAGATTAAAGGCGAAGAGGGTACGGACAGCAAGATATCCATCAATCCGAGGAATGCGAAGATTCATGCGAACACACAAGGATTCTTCATTGCTCAATCCGCTGATGAAGTTAAAAGGTAAGATTGAAATGTTAATTAATATGTAATAAGTATTTTTATTTAAAACGTTGCGCGACTAAACACTCACTTGAAAATTGGACTAAAAGTGAGTAACGAAGTGTCTTAACACTAGGTTCCATCTGGGCACTGCAGTGCTTATTTATACACTTGTGTGTTAATAATTTGTGTGCCAAATTATGAACACACAAGTATCTTTATAATTTGGCACACAAATATATTTATAGACAAATAAAAAATATATTATTTAATTTCAGAGCGTGGTACTATTGCAAAGCATGTCACGAAGACATCAAAGATGAAACACTCATCAAGAAGTGCAAATGCAAAAATTGTAAGATCTTTGCTTTATTTAACAACTAATGATTTATTTAAAAAGGAAAGTCCAAGATATTTTGCAAATAAATTAATATATAATTATCTATTTACAATACATATTTGTAATAATATAATTCTGTGACATTCTTTCTGGAACCGTAACACTTGCTCTAAAGGACCACTGATAACACTTTAATATCTATATTTTACACTTTAGGATCTCGATGTGTCACTATTTTTGTTTTTATGTGAGAAATTAATATGTTCGGCCTAAACTTTTAGTGACCGCGCACCAGCGGAAGGTTGGAGCCGATATAGGTAACTTGCACCACACCTAAGCATACAGATTGACGTTTTTCAATTTATTTTCGTGTATAATTTTGAGTTGCTTTAGTGGGTTACCTCACAGACTGGATCGGCTACAAATATTTGATCCGTGCTCGGTTAGCATTCATTGTGTTTGTCTGCTCGTGAATGGACTCAAAGCACTCTGATATCATTTCTATGCTTCTTGAGATTCCCGCCCCCTCGTTGTGTCCAGTGCATCAT
>JBAIZZ010000088.1:96449-144889 GCA_037355905.1 Heliconius aoede | reverse complement strand
ATCATTTCTTTTATAAATGTATCATTAAATTTCATAAATAAGTGGTAACAGTACTTGCGATGTGTAGGTATTATTAAGTGGTGTATCGGAATGCGAACTTGTGCTGATGTTTTGCAGATGACCACCATCCTCCCCCCACCTTCACGCCGCCAGAGTTGCCCAAGAAGGTCCATGTTCGAGGTACATCCCACGGGATTGAGTGATTTCTTATTATTTTTAGTGTTTAACTACACACCGAAGGAATTTAACACTGTATATTTTCTATTGACAACTATGGACGTAGTAAATTCTGTTGGCAAGGCTTTGGGTATCGCGTTCTAAGGCATAACTAAATGAAATATTAGAAATAAGACATATATTTTTATGTGTAGTTCTTATTGATTTATTTACAATTATTTAAAACGTGTAAACGCAGCATCCGTACATTTATCAGCTTAGCATAGCATCAACTGAGTAACGTGTTATATGAAGTTAAAACACGATTCCCAAGGTCATATAAATGTCACTGCATCCACAGTTGTCCATACGAAATTTACTAAATATGAGAGTGATGTTTTTGTTTCCTTTTAATTCATCGGTCCACACATATACAAGCCAGCATAGGTTGAGCAAGTTGCACTTAGATGCTTCACGCCTTTCATAGCACATGGCATTGGAAGCCATTGCGAGGTCTGACTTGCATCATCGAGCATGTTCCCAGCTAGACTTACTATCGCTGTGCAAGCGAATCTCCCATAAAGATTAGGATTTGACCTTTAACACGACCCAACTACAGTTTTGTTTTGCATCGCATAAGAATCCAGGTTAAGAAGATTTCATTGATCTATGCTTCTTGGTTAACTCTAAAGCGGAACATCATATTTTCTGGTTTGTACCCCTTTGCCTTGCGAACCTTCCATGCATCTTACTGTTTCTTTAAACCTATGAATGAATGCCCTTGAAGCTTCTTGTTGTAGCTTGGATCCTATGTACCTTTTTTAAATAATGTTTGTGATGAATTTATTCGTTAAACGAATAGAATTTCAAATTATTATTAATCATTTTATTTTGGTTTGTTGTTCAAGGTGAAATCGCTAGAGAACGGGGTGAAGATATTAGTTGTAAGTATTATTTAATTTTTGCTCCTTTCTAATATTCTGAAATGGAATTTAGCACAAATACAGACATCTTCAATAGGCAATGGGAAAATGTGAAACTTTTTTATGGTCAAAAATAATTATGTTATTACATATTATATTACGTTTTCATATAATGAACACTTACTTTACAGATTTAATAAGACTCTTTTATAGTGTGTATGTATGTGAGTAGGTTAAGAAAGTCACAAATTGATTACAATTCATTATTAGATTTTTTTCTATTTCTCCTACTATGTAGAGATAATATAAAAATATTGCACCAAAATATACATACAATAACTTAGATGAAATAACTTTGTTTTATTCGAGAAAAAGAATCCTCATTATTGTAAATTTCTAGTAATAAATCGTAATCATCGGAGCGGACCCACTGCTCTACTGTCACCAACAGCTAATCTACTGACGAACACAACGAGGCAAGTCAACAAAGTCAAACCGAACGTTAACAGGGCACCGCCTGATACGTAAGTCGTTTAACTCTACAGTAGTAAATGTTTTATATACTAATATTAATGTTATACCCTTTCTGCCTTACAGTCTACAGGTGAATCATTTTTATTTTAACATTGGCAATACCTCTGGTATAGATAACTAAAAATATTTGACAGTAATAATAATATCCAAATGTGACACAGATTAAAAGACATTATATATGTAACTATCTACCACAGATACAAAAACAATATATTTATTTATACCTAGGTAATTCCCCACATCACATTAAATTCTAAATAGATATCTAAAATATGTTATTATAATATTCATATGTAATTAATCAAAATCAACCCTGTAAAAATTAAGTTTTCATTTATGTCAAATTAATATTATTACTGCTTTTTACAAGCATTCGATGTCTGCTAGCACGAAGTGCACTGTGCACTGCACGGCACATGTATATTGTATATCTGTCTATGATGATTACCATTGTGTCGCACTATCCAACTCATCGGAAAAAATGGAGACGATATTCTGGCCCTGTTTGCAGGAATACGCAAGACCAAGATACGAATTACCAAGCCTATCATCTAGCCTACGAAGTGAAAAAACTCATGTAATTTCTATATAATTATATATCACCTAGATAATTTCTATCGGTAGTTTTGACGTTGATAATGTTTTCTTTCAGTTTCGTAGTGAACGGCTAGTGTGTAGATGTAGAATTGTGTCTTCAATTGTATTGTTGTAATTGTTTATATTATTTTTATCACATTTTGATCATAAAATAATCACATTCCTATCTAAGCACGGCACTTTTCGACTTTTTTTATAGAATGTATGAAGAATGAAATTAAGTTTCAGGTGTATGATACTTAGTTTTTTAGAAATAGTTGAATTAGCATTGTGCAGTTATTATATCATTTGCTATATAATTATATTATTTTTATTATACTTGTAGTCGTAATGGATATGCCAAGATAAGGAAAACACATACTAATATAAAGTAGATACTTCAAATGGTTTTTTTGCAAATATTTGTAGATTTTACTATTTAACTCTAGTAGTTACTTGGTATATTCATTTTTTTTTAAATATCTAAACTGATTAACGTAAACATAAACAAAACCACTAAAATATCACCAAATAATTCAAGAAGCAAAGTTTTAAAAGCACACAAATGATTTCTGAATTGCGCACTGTGTACAAAGCTCGCTACACAAACAATGACGGGAATCGGAAATGTCAAATTTTATAATTTGTTTAAATTTAGGCCAACGAGTAGAAGCAGTGGCGGGAATCAAAACAGCAACGGCGTCAGTTTGCCGGCCGGCCTCGCTGACGACCAGTCGAAAGATTTCGACTTCGAAAAGACTGAAATGAAGTATGACTCCACGGGAATGTTCCATTGGAGTCCGGCGAGGAATCTGGAAGATTGTATCTTAGTATGTACTCTAAGACATTTTTTTATTATCGTGAGATTGCACAGCGCATAGCGCAGTTGCACAGTGGCTGACTAATTATTGTTTAAGTTGTCGCTTCAAACCTCAATTGAATGAATGTTTTTCTCGGTATGATTAGATAAAGTGCGACATTTACAAAAATGCTCACTTGTCTATTTTACTTTATTTTCTGTAGGTATCATAAATATACCAATCTTATTTATTTCCATTTGACCACGCCGGGGTAGTCGCGAGGTTTATAAACTTAAAGTTTTAAAATAAATTTTAGTTTTATAATGAAAATTAAAAAGTTAAAATATCTTTAATATTTTTAAACAGGACCGAAACCAAGCGGCGATGACGGTCCTTAACGGTCACGTGGTAGTCTGTCTGTTCGCGGATCCCGACTCCCCGTTAATTGGTCTACGGAACTTGGTGATGCCGTTGCGAGCCTCCAACTTCCACTACCACGAGCTGAAGCACGTCGTCATAGTTGGTAGCGTCGAATATATAAGACGTGAGTGGAAGATGTTACAGAATCTGCCCAAGATTTCTGTGTTGAATGTAAGTACTTTTTATATTTAGATGATGATGATGATGGTGAAGTATCGATAGTGAAAAATTGCAAATGTTTTATTGCTCTTTTAAACTACTAAGGAGTCTAGCTTTAATTTATTTTTTCAAAATACTTAAATCGAAAACTACACATGTTTAGTAGTTCAAAACAATAAATGATACTTGCAATTTTTAATTTTCGATAGTGTACCTATGGACCGTAGATTTATATCAAATATTAGCATAGATTCTAAATTATAGTCTGACATAGCTGTGATTTTCGAATTTACGATGTGAAAGATTTTTATTCGGATAACTCAACCCACATTTTACTATATAATGTTTCTGAAATAGGTAGAAACTGAACAATTGAGTGATGACTATAATAAAACAATTTTATAATGATATATTATAAAAAAATATCTATACTTATTGCATAATTGGTCTACAGAAAATGATTACCACTTGTTTTTCACTGTTTCAATGTTTTCAATATTTAAATGACTGGTTCTTTAAAAGTAATCAATTAAAACATATATCGTCTCCTCTACACACAGGGTTCACCGCTAAGCCGGGCTGACTTGCGTGCAGTTAATGTGAACCTATGCGACATGTGCTGTATACTGTCAGCGAAGGTGCCATCCAACGATGACCCGACGCTGGCCGACAAGGAAGCTATCCTGGCTTCGTTGAACATCAAGGCCATGACCTTCGATGATACCATCGGCGTGCTCAGCAACAACACCGCGCCGGTGGGCCCCGCGCCCGTGCTGTTGCAGCGACGTGGCTCGGTCTATGGCGCCAACGTGCCCATGATTACTGGTGGGTACATAATATATTTGTGCAATTTTTTCTATTTTGATGTAAATTGAGCTTTCCTTTCTCTTTGGATATAAAAGCTGTGATATTTGACAGCTGGTCTTACGCCGATAGCGTTGCAGCGACGCGGTTCCACCTATTGTGTCTATGATGACTGATAGGTATTACGTATTTTAGTAGTTGTTTCAAATCTTGCACGTTGTAACTTTTATATCTATAGTATTTAAATATTTGTATATGTAAGGGTTTTTTCGATTGAAATAGCAATTTGATGAACGCAGTGCAGTTAATTTTTTTTTTAATGTCAAATCAAACAAAACAAAGGCACCGAAATCTAAAACAATTTATCAATTTCATACCATTTTTTGAAACGACAGAAATTAGACTTCAAATATATAATTTAACGCTCAATGCCTCCAGAATTCAGCGGAAAGTGTGGAACGGAGTGTTCTAACACGACGTTCCCTCAGCCTACCCTGCTGTGTGTGGGATACGACGTGAAGATGAATACCCAATTATTTATTTACTGACCGGGATTATGTTATATGAATTTATTCAAATAATCATTTTAATGATATAATTTTTTTATTTATAAACCGATTGTAATAAAACAAACACTAAATATTAAGATAAGCCAAAATACAACAGTAAAATCTGCATTCCAATCCAAGACAATAAAATTAAAAATCATTGTTTCGAGTTCTAATACATTGTTAAATAAATGTCCCCAATAAAATTTGTTCCTGATATGTTTTTCATGTACAAACCAATGAGTTACGAGTTTAGTAGTTAGTTAGTTTAGTTAAGCAGATATTTTAAAACAATTATTTAATTCTAGAACTGGTAAACGACAGCAACGTTCAGTTCTTAGACCAAGACGACGACGACGATCCCGATACCGAGTTATACCTGACGCAGCCGTTCGCTTGCGGAACTGCCTTCGCCGTCAGTGTCTTGGATTCGCTTATGTCTACTGTAAGTTCAATATTAATTGATATTTTTTTATTAGTGTATGCAGAGAGAACCTGGGAAACTAGTGTTAAGACTTCGTCACTTTACTCCGCATTTTCGAGGTATTGCGTGAAATTGTTTGGCAGAATTGAACGTCGCACTTTGCCTCGTTACCAAAACGAGAAAAAGAAATATCGCGTAAAAAACGTGAATAACCCCCTTCTCCTCCCCATACATTAGTGGGGGCCTGTATGTCCGGGTTGATGACAGAAGACGAAAGGGGCAAAAGACGTATGCAGAAGTCATAGTGTTTAACGCTCCGTTCTACTCCCTACGAAAATCATCATGAAAACAAAACATTTTTTTACTTTTTCAGTTTTATTAGATGGTATTAATTAATCTGTGTACCTTATATCTACACACTATTAGACTAAAGAGTAAATTTTAAATTAATTTATTTTGATAGAATAAAATAATTGATAGAATAAAAGAAATAATTGATTTAATTTATGAGAATATTTTTAATTGTCCTAGAATGATTATAGTAGTTATTGGTAAGTGTATAATCATCGATTATTATAACTGGTTTTTTTTTACACTTTTAAATTATCGTTGTAATCAAATAAGTTACATAATGCAGAAAGGTTTTATTTAATTTGTCCTTGCAGTACCTTTCTTCACACGTAGAATGTATCATTTTTACAGGACTCCTATAAATTTTTATTTTATATCCGAACTGCAAGTAAAAAATAATTATAATACATAATTAAGTCCGTCGTAGCGCAGGAGTACGCCGTGTGACTGTAAGTAAGCGTGAAGTTGTGTTTGTGACTTAACGCGCAATGCCTTGAGTTTGGAAATGCGTGGGGAATGCGGAATGCAGGCTGAAGGTCAAATAAATAAATAAATAAATACAGACATATATATAATACGCACAAATTCCAGACGTACTTCAACCAGAACGCGCTCACGTTGATCCGGTCGCTGATAACGGGCGGCGCTACGCCCGAACTCGAGCTCATACTGGCGGAGGGCGCCGGCCTGCGCGGCGGATACTCCACGCCCGAGAGTTTGGCTAATAGGTGAATGAAAATTTTATTTAACTATTATATTATGTACACTATCCGTTCTACTACACTACTACTACTACTATTATATTATGTATACATTCAGCACAAATCCCTTCGCTTTACTTACCTCTGGTTACTTTTAAAAACACAAAAATCATTCACCTTTTACTGACATTTTTTCTCGATTTGTCAAAGGAAATTTTCTTTTTTTATTTCACAGAGACCGATGCCGAGTAGGCCAAATATCTCTATACGATGGGCCTCTAGCACAATTCGGTGAAGCGGGCAAGTATGGAGACCTCTTTGTAGCGGCTTTAAGGACCTACGGCATGCTGTGCATAGGACTGTACAGATTTAGAGACACGTCGTCGTCTTGTGACGCGAGCAGCAAACGATACGTTATTACAAATCCGCCCGACGACTTCTGTTTGTTACCGACAGATCAGGTGAGGATCATTTTTATATATACAAAATGTTTTTGTAAACATATTAAAATTTGAACGTAACGGGTCTCGAAATCGCGCATGTTGGCTGTCCAAGCGCTCTAACTCCTAGGCCATACGTTCTTATCAAGCTACCTAGTTATTTATTACAACTTGTGTTGGTCTCGTCTCTCAGAGAAAATTTCATTATAAAAAGATAGGAATAAAAAAAGCGTACGATAATGTTTTCTTCTTCAATCTATATTGCAGTGAGTTGGTAACATTGACATGGAAAGCATTCTTTAATATGAAGGTATAATTTTAACTTTTGAGGCCTCCAAGGTGCAATGAGACATTTTCTTACTGTAAACGTTATACTTGAAGATTCATCCCCACTCAGCGAAATAATTAGGTATATTTAAATTATTTTCGTTTCCTCGCTTTGGTAGACGAACATTGGGCGGTGTTTCGAGAACGAAATGTCTTAAATCTGTTTACAAGGTTCCCTCTACCTATCCTGCCTTATGTGGGACACAGCGTAAAACTATTTTTTTTTCTTATTATAAAATTTTCCTATCCAGGTATTCGTGCTAATGCAATTCGACCCAGGTGTAGAGTACCGCTCGAACCGACGGACAACCGGGAAAGACGACGCATCCTGACTATTGCTGTGCAGCGCCCTCACTGATGGGCCCTACTCCTATATATAGGGCCCTAGCAACTGACACCGACAACCCTACCCTACCCTACCCTTCCCTTAATAATAGTCCTTTAGTCCTAGAATATGAGGTTGCCAGATCGAATATATTTCGGTTTTATAATATGTCAATTGGAATTCTTCCTGATATTTATGTTAGTTGTAAACCTCTCGTAAATTAAAACAGTTGACTAAAGGTTGCCACATAAAAAATATTTGGGTTATCTTATCATATTTCGTATATTTATAATATTAAGACGAGGTTGCCAAACCGAATATATTTGGGATTTAAGATTGTATATTATGCCAATTGTAAGCCTCCATGAATGCAATCGACTAAATATTTACAGATCCAAAATATTTCAGATTGTAACAAAAATTTGTGTCTTTTAATGATCATTTACAGTATGACATATCAGCTGTCCATCCAATACCGATCATGCATTAGTTTTGTCGATATAAACATACAGTCATTCGATTGATATCGATATTTTTGGGTTGCCAGATCTTAGTTTATCGGCCTGTTAGGTTGATATTCTAAAATACGATACTGCCATAATATATTAGGAACTGTTTTTACTATTTGTTTTAATGTAGTTGTATTTATTTCTTTAAAAAACAGCGTTAGCTTCTTAAAAACTGGGTAGATAATACATAAAATAAAATAAATATAGAAAGGGAAATTATATAAATCCCAGAGATCTGGCAGCCTTATAAAACGTCTTTCAAATCCTACTTAGGTTTTTTAAAAATATTATTTTTATCATCATCCAAGTTAGTTTTCCACAAAACAAAAATAGATTAACAAATGAATTCGAACAAATAACTTCATAATGAAGCCATGCTGGCTAACTTAAAAAATATATCTAATCTGTTCAATTTATTTGTAAATCTGTCATTGCGCTCACGTTACACGGTTTTCTAGATTTTTTTGTTCTCTTGAAACATTATTTGTTTGTTTTACCTTCCAACACTTCTATTCTCTTTATATATCTTCTTGTTTCACTTATCGACGGTCATTTCTCGGACACCGCACTGCAATCATTATCTTACACCACCTAGAAAACCTGTGTCGCTTACAACCGGAACAGTTATACAGGATGTTTCAAAACTCATAAATGGATGTATAAAGTCAAAATTATAGTTAGAAAGCTTTCGGTGTCAATGTTAGTCGTGAATTAGGTCGTATAAAGTCAATAAAAAATTTTGACAATACACATCCAAATATGGAGACACAACTGACTAAACAAAGAGGGGTAGGTCAAAACGGACTTCAACTAATGCTCAACGTAAATGGAACCTTTTAAACTTTTAATTGCATCTGCTAAACAGAATATAATATAACTATTGCGTAAAATTCTTTTTTTTTTTTATATGATACCATTCCTTATCAGTAGATTATTTTTCACTTATAATGTTTATAACGTAGATATTCTAAGCATTTATCTCTTAACTAATCGCCGACTGATCGTTATTGTACTCACATAACACATTTTTTTAGTTGACTCGACCTAACTTTGGTTTCTCATTGAATTTTACATTGTAGTGGTAAGGCTTTCAAGCTTCTTGATGCACGGTATGGTAGTCTGCATACAGTTCCATTGCTCATCTCTATATTATTTTAATTTCAATGTATAATTAGTTTTTTATTATTATATCTTTTTTTATTATTGTAATCATAGAGTAGACATGGGTTGTTAATATTTTCTGTGTTTGACGCTACGCAGAGAATATATTTTACCCGAATCACATCATTATTATAGATTTTTTGTTTATTTTTTTTAATAAATTTTGTCAAAATATTTTTGGTTTGTTTTTGTTTTTTTTTTATTTCCTAAAATAGGGCGGGGATTGTCAAAGGACGTGGTTGCGGCGCTGCACAATAAAAATTGAGAACTGAAATTATATAAACATACAGTTTTGCCATTGCGAGAATGTTCAATGCGTTATACATGAAGCAGAGTGGAAGTGAATTTCGCTAAATGTGTGATATTATTTTGAAAACGTTGTTATAATATGGCTTCTGAAGCCTGCGATGTATTTAGAATAAACTCCGGGTGCTTTGACGATTGTGGACTCTCATAGATTATTGTATTAGATAAGGAGAAACTTTAATTAACTGCAAACAAATTATAAACTAAAATCGATCTATTCGTGCAGTTAATAAGGGTTCCTTTTTTAGAATTTACTAATTTAGTCGGACTTGCCTCACCGTTTCTAGTGTCATATAGAAACTCATCTAGTTATCGAAAGTAATGCAATAATTTATTAATAAATTACAAGATGTTTGATGAAGATTACGATTTATGTATAGGTTACTAGAATAGTCGCAGCTACTCGCGTCGAGCACGCCACGTGACACCACACCATTAGATGTTAACGAATTTAAATACCTCAACTAATGCTAGTCAATGTTTGAATTGTTAAAAGTTAATGTCATTTTCATTGTCAAACATCCTGTACATAGTCCGTGGGGTTCATCAAGACGTAGACTCCATTAGTAAAAGTTATTAATATTTTTAATATGACAACGATGTTCACACACACACAACATGTTGATACAACTGTCAATTTATCATTTACTAGTAGATCTTTTGTTTCTTGTTAATTGTATGTGATTTTATTTATTTTTTTTGTTATTTCTTGTCAGTTATAATCGGCGTGGACCTAAAACTGGAACACGTGGTGAAACTGTAGAATAAAATAAAATATTAAACAAAATTTAAAATAATTAATCAGAGGATTTAATAAATATAATACATTAACACCGTTTCACCAAATGTTTTCAGCATATTTATTATTAGAATAAGCAACACCACTCTTATATTTTATATGTAGGATAAAGATTTTTTTTTTCATACCAACGTAAAATAAAGTAGTATTTAAATATAATAAAAAACGTTTTAAAGTAATTTGAGCGTTCACGGCAATTTGTTCAGGTGCTACTTTGTTCTAGACAGGTATGACGGTCTTATCATAAAAAAAAAACTCGCTCCAAACGAAGTTACAACTAATTCGTAATGGAATTGAGTATACATACTGCCATAACTGTACTATAGCCCCGTATCATGTTAAATTTTAGGTAAAGTACAAAAATCGAGACACATTTTAAAATCGATTCTCGTACAATTATAGTCTGTAATCACCGTTTAGAAAGCCAAAATCGATATTCCGAATTTCACGCAATAAAATTTATTTTAAATAATCCTAAACAAGTGTGATAATTGTATTCACATTATTTCACATGTAATATAATATCTTAGGTTAATCATAGTTTTCTTTTTAAAATATTTGTTTCCAATTTGAGTAATAGTATAATATCTTCATATTGGCACTCCTTCGTTTTAACTTTCACCACTATTTTCGTATAAATATAGGAGTTAGCTACACTAACTTAATATCGATGCCTAGATAGACGATGTATGAGAAGATATTGCTGTCGAAAGTTAAATCTAAATTTAACTAATGTCTTAAAATCAGATGGTTGTGCACTGTTCAGATTCTTCTTATTCAATGTACATTTTTTGAAATCACCAGTTTAGTTCAGTCATCAATACGTATATTGGCGATACGTGCACTGGCAATTTTAAATTGACAGGTTCAAAATTGTATTAAAAAGTATTTAGGATGCCACAGATCCCTATTGGAGATCGGACCGACGGTGACCGTACGGATGTTTGTACTGGGACTGCTCCCCGTCTTCACGTATGGATCCGGATCCTTTCCAATTCAATATTCAGAAGTTTTACTTTAACATCCGCCTCAGTCACATTATGAGAGTTTAAAAGAATTTAGTTTTGACTGGAGTAGAAAGCCATGCATGCCTAACTGACGGCTAGAAGCTATGCTCGAATTCTATTTAACGTTAATAGTTCTTTGTAAATAGTCAAATGTCATTTTGTATGTTACGTAAGTTTTTCAAAATAAATCCTCCTTTTGCATTAAAAAATAGATGGCTACGGCTGCTTTAAAGTTTATATTCGATACTGTCGTGTGTAGTTTGTTGTGAATTAGGCTTCTATGTCACTGTATGCTAGATAGGTATAGAGTTCGGACGTCTCATTGTAAAAATGTAAAATACACGCTAATGAATGTTAATTGTAAGGGTAATAATAAATGACGACATTTTTTCTTTAATATTTTTATACAGCATTACAAATATTTATCGCAATTAAAAGTTTATAGAGGTGGATCAGTGTGCAATTTAAATAGTGTCTAATTGTAATCGCCTTAACGAGAGAGAATATAGCTGAGTCCTTCTGCGCGTGTTTGTTTGAGGTCTAATGTTGTCGTGCGTAATGAACGAATGGGTCTCGACGACCCACTGCGACGTGAAAAATCACCCGCCACACCGTCTTATATTCAATCACTTAAAACGATCCGATTTGTAACGTTTCAGACCCACCCAGACCCAGAAGTTCTATATTTGGATTTAGTAATATTGGAGTCTTTACTATAATAAAATTGCGCTTGTCGTTATACGCCATATCAATAGATGCCTTGTATATCCAGTTACCGGTTAAAATCTAGAGAAAAATAGTTTATCGTTAGTTAGAAGTCCATTTGTCTATGGATGCCAATGGTTACAAAGGGTTATTAGTATAATTTTTATGTACAGAAATATTGATATACGACGAGGTAGTACAAATCGGATCTTAGATTACATAAAAATGAAACATGTATTACTTTTGTTATAAAATTCACATTGTGTATCGTGCGTCACGCACAAAGAAAGTAATGTATTAGAGACAGAAAGAATTTATTTCGTATAATAAATACAAAAATTATCTAAGAATCAAATGTAGAGATCATCAAGTATACTCGTACTGTACGCGCACGTTCATTAATTCTATGTCTATAAATTATATATAACTAAAGCCTATTCGCATCTAGGTAGTTCCATGTTCACCGCGAATTAAATCCTAGAATTAACAACATTGTTGACTATTGCTAATAGCTTGAGGTTGTTGACGTTTTTAGAACAGAATGGTGAATTTTTTATGTATTATATATATACGTATTTAAAATCTTAACGCTCTATATTACGTATGTACGCTAGACCCTTTTTGTAAGCTGACGCCATCTGTCGTGTTATGCGCATAGTCCTCTTAATTAACGTAGAATCAATATATAATGATGGCTGTGAGGTAAATATAACAATTTAAATTTATATTGTGTAAATGAAAATATAAAAAATAGTAAGAAGGTGATCGCTATAGCAGTGACGGTCCGACGCTGTTCTTTGTTCTGTTACAGCACTGTCGCGTGCGGCGTTAGTTAGGCGTCCAAGAGCAAACCTAGACTGCCTAAAACGTTTAATATGATCTATAAAACCTAAGCCTATATTTAGCCACTTATGAATTTTAGATTATAAGTAAAAATATATTAAAATGCTTTATCTATGTCTAATGTCATTTATATAATCCGCAAACGCCAGTGCCGGGACAGAGCGATGTCCATACGCGACCGGATTCTGGTCCGATGCCGCCATTTACGTCGCGGGTTGCCATTGCTTCGTTTCTAACGTTCGGTCAGTTCCTGTGATTGAACCCATTCATACATTTTATTTGATAGCCAGGCGGTAGTCAATACTATAATAGTTCATAGCATTTTGTTTTCGTTGTATGTTAATTCCCAGGCAGCCCAGGAACTCAAGCTCACAGCTTCCTTCGCAGTTGCTCAAGTTTTCCATATCGTAACCCCATACGTCACCGCTTCTAGACAGCCATTTAAAAATTATGTCACCATACTTGCGAAAAGATACAAAAACGAAACGCTTATTAAGGATCATACGAGTTTCCTCTGAAGCCACGTCTCTCGCTAATCGAATCACATGTAAACACCATATATACTCTTTTCAAATATTTATTCCTGATGGAAACTTGTATCATCCGTTAGACCAATAGCTGGCACTTTAAAATCGATGCGTGGAAATAATCGATTTTATAGTATCAGTATACACTAGAGACCTGATTAGCGAGTCAAGTTTTGTGTGTTGCCATTATCACGTAATATTGCATAAGCCTCCACACTTGTACGATAGCAACACTTCCCATACAAACTGCCAAAATTAAAAAAAAAATATAGCTAAATAAATAGACTATAAACTGGCTTGCTATGATTTGTGGCTGGAAATGTTGCTGTGTGCACTAAAGCGAAACGACTGCACAACACGGGACAATGTAATATTACCCCGACTGTTCGAAATGTATCACACCACGAGAACAAATTATTTAATATTGTTGATGTTGATTGTTAATAAAATGCAAATAATGTAAATATCAAAATAAATTCTGTATTTGTATTTGAAATTGTGTTTTCATTGCTTTTAAAATTTCACAGTTGAAGTTTCAAAAGGTTTCTGTCTTTCTAAACTTAACCTTCGTGGCGCAGGGGCACGACCATGTGATTCCCCCGTAACCGTATAATACGACGGTTGTGGGTTCGATTCCCACTCGGGGGTATGAAATATTTAATATTTGCATTTTCTTCGCCCTGGTATGTAATTGAGCTGTGTCTATGAAACTTAGGAGATTATGCTATGCTAATATTAGTAGTTTTTAAAATTACTTCAAAATCACCAGTAATTTTTTTTTTCGCTATATGCCTTGAAAATTTTTGATAAAATTTAGCTTATTTAAAAACTATTTTTGTTTCTTGAAACATGGATTTATAAGCATATAGTTTTGAAATATTTCGTTATACAAAAGGAGCTATATTGACAAAAAAAAATCAAGAGCGCAGACTGGCTGTTTTTGCCAATTTTCTTCAAGAATCTCATTTTTTTTTTAAAATCACTGATTCTCAAATATCTGCCGAACAACTGAAAATCAGGGGGTGAAATGGAGGTACTGAGGTCCTATAACCATAGACAACTGTTGATGCGTAGTCGTCGTTAATGTAACTTGTATATAAAATTCAAAGTTTTTAAAAAATTCAAAGCTCAGCTTAGTCTTGACGGACGAACTGTACTTAATTTTTTTTTTCCACTAGTTGCAGCACATATGCATTGTCAGTCAGGTCTTAAATAAAAAAGCAACATTTAACATGTAAATATTTTATTTGTTTGAAACTATATTTAATATTACATACACATCATAACATCATAATTCACACTAGACAATTAAAAACAAATTCTTAACAACTCTTGGATGGACAGAATTATAGAATAATTAATATAAATACTAAATTTTTATTGAATAAAAATTAAAAGCATAACGTGACTAGTTTTTCGAATTTAAATTTACAGTTCTTGTTTTATATCAAAATTATAAATATTTCAGAACACAGACTAAAAAATTAAAATATTGACAAATTTAAATGTTGATTCATTTTAAATTGAATTGAACTTTTGCACCTTCTCTACAGATTTCATTAAAAAAAAACTAAGGTTTCACTATATTATCACTTCCGGAATGGAATTATTTTCGTTTCTCTGTAAAGTAAGAAAAGTGTAACATTGAATTCCACCACTGACAATGTCTTAAAAGCCGACTTTATTGATGGCATTTAAATTACGTGATTTTATCCATGATCCAAATCTTTTCTTCTCAGTTTTATTATAATTTTTTCCATTAGTATTTAGTTTACAATCCTATATGGATATAATGACAATGAAAATTTAGATCCTGTATATTATAATTTTTTTGACTTATCCTTATTTCCTTTTGGTGTCTTTTTAGGCCTCGACATCTTCTTGGCAGATCCTATCGACACCTTCCTCTTTTCTTCCTCCAAAAGTAATGGCGGCAGTGACACTTTCCGTAAGTTAAACTGTGGCACACTATTACTAGTTCTTGCCACTTCATTTGTATACAAAGGTTCAAGCCGAGCTAATTCCCTATGTCTTGCTGTTAATACTCTAGCATTCATTAACTTATTATTATCAGACGCAATATAATTCCTAGGATCTAGAGAAACAAAGGACTTGGCACTGTTCCTTTCACAGTGTATAGAAGATTCCGGTCTTTTCCTCATCCATCTTGACGAGGCTAAATCAGATCTAAGTATTGAAGCATTATGTCTTTTCTTATGAGACGGACTTCTAATATGTATTGGTGTTATGTGCAATAAAGAACAAAAGTTATCCGGCAAGTCCATATTCTCATTCAATTTGAAAGAGACTTTTTCCCTTGACAGCTTTGGTTCATATAAAACGTCACCATTAATTGGAATTCTAGGGGAATTTTGTGGGGTGACGTCAGTACTGCTTTGAGATAGTCGTTCCTCACTCTCACTGAACTGTTCATAATCACTGTAATGCATTGCGATCACTTCTTCATGATCCATTTGGCGGTAGCATATACGTTTTTCTGGTAATTGTATAGATTTACCAATGACCCTGAAGTTGTAAATTATAATTATACTTTCTTATAATAATAAATAATAATAACTTAATTTACACTGAATTTATTTTCAAACACAATAAAATTAATAAATAAAATATATTTTATTAAGAAAATTATGCATAGAGATAACTATTGTATTTAAATTTTCACTAAATATGTTCTTGTATGGAGTGTGTGCTTTCTATGGAAAAAGACAAGGCAAACGAGCGTTCGGGACACCTGATGGTAAGTGATCACCGCAGCCCACGACCCCGTGCAACACCAGACGAGCTACAGGGACTTTGCCTGCCGACAAGGTGGAGATAGATGCGCTTTTTGAAGGTACCCAGGTCGTAGACATGAAAACACTGTTACAGGTAGGCCATTCCACAGGTGTGGCGCGTGGGACGAAGTTCGCACGAAACCGCACAGCAGTGGAGTGCCACGTATTTAGATGACGTATCTAGGTGAGGATGATACTTGAGACACTCCGTGTTAAGACACTCCGTCTAAATAGATTTTCACTACTTATTTAGTTTTTGTTTTATATATGAAGCTATAAATATATTATATATGTAATTTATTCTTATACGAGTGGCTAGTCGTGGCGCAGGGGCACAAAGGTGTGCCCCTACTGACTGTAAGCGCGACAGACTCGCGACAGCGTTGAGTTCCGCCACTCAACACGCCTACCTCAAGAATTCGACTGAAAGGGGGGAGCAGTGTCTGCTCCCCACACTAGGCTCCCTCTATCTACCCTGCTACAGCAGCATACATGACATGACAATAAAGACATGTTACCTAGTGAAACCGTAATATCATTGCCATTGCCATAGCATAAAAATATATATTTTTAATATCATTTAAAAAGATTACCTTTTTTAATTAAAAAAAACATATAACATAGTGGTGGCATGGGTTCAAATTCCGCAATAGTAACATTTTGATATGTTTTATATAAAAAGTGTATAAAAAAACTAACAATACCTTAGTTGAGGATGCAACTGCCTCCATTGTTTACATTCTTCAAGAATCTGGGGTCTACTACTCTTTTCTCCAACTTCGTCATACAAAGTTCTCTCAATTTGCTCCCATTCATGTGTTAATTTTTTCGTAGCTTCTGCTGTATTTCTTTTAAAGGCTGAACCAGAACTGCTGTCACTTTCCTCACTTCGAAAATCTGGTGTACCTAAAAGATTACGATTAACATTACATATGTATATCTCTGGCTACTCCACTAGGCATAATGTCAATTTTAAATGTATGAAAATCATTAAATTGGGGCATCAATGCCATAATTGCAAGTTTTAGAAAAAACTTAAATCTATAAATAAAATAAAATTGTCAGATTGCTGTCTCTACATGGAAGATATGTGAGAAAATCTATTTTTGGGGCCACTTATCAATGTAACAGATCGAAAAGAATTATTTTTTTGTTTGTTGCATGGTAATCTCAGAAACAGCCTAAACAGTTTTCATCATTTAAATGCAGTTTTCATTATTGTATTTTAGCAAGCCTTCTCTTAACAGTCTGTGTTTCTTTTATTTCAATTGGTTCATAAATAAAATAGTTTTATCAATTAAAGTGCCCAGTTTGACAAAATTATTCATTTCTTTTTTATTTAATTGGCTGAAGCTTTGGTTTCAAATGTATAGATAATCTTATCAGAACGTGAAAGTAAAATAAGATAAGCATATAAATAATAGTTGAGAAGTAGTTCCAGCGGGTGAAGCCCTGAGCAGATTTCTAGTATATAATATGATGTTGAAAAATATCACTATTAAAGATATATTAGAAACTTTGATTGGTTGTCCTACAATTTTTCTGCAAGTGCAGACATCATTGTTGCACAAAATAAGTGAATTATATATTATCTAAATAAATATGAGGGCATCACAGTCCAATAGAGCACTGTCTGACAATAAACAATGACTGTGTCAATGGTTCGATTTCCACTGGAGGAAAACAAAAATTATCACTTATACTACAATAAATAAATAAATACATAAACTACTGCTATGACAAGACAAAAGTGCAAAACATATAATCTAGAATAAAGGCATAATATAAAGGCCTTATATCAATATAAAGTCCTTATGGCCCGGTGGGAAAATATGTGGCTGTAATAAGGATGGTTGTAGATTTAGGCCTCATTGAGGGAAATGACTCTTTTCCAATTCCTAACTTTAGCATAACAAAAGAAATATTTGTACACTAGAGCCACTCTAACCTAGTATATTATGCGATTGATGGGATATAGATTTGATCATCGTTAATCAAGAAAATAATAATTCTTAAAATAATTTTTTTTATCATTATTTAGCATATAAAACATTATACAAACCTGTTTCACTTTCTGAAAAAAAGTCTGAAAATGGAGTACTGGTTCTTTCGGGACTATCGTCGCCATAGGGTGGTATTTTATAAGAGTATTTCAAGTTTCGACTAGCCAAAACAGTTGTGTTAGCAGAAAGAGGAGGCAGCTCTTGGCCTGAACGATAATCAAATTTTTGTTGATTTATTTGCGGCAAATAATCAATAAGTTTACTAATATTTCTTTCCCGGGCAGAAAGAACATAATTGCGAGCCGACATAATAAATTTACAATAGTTTGTTGTTCTTATTTATTAACATTTTCAAAAGATGCTAATTTAAATTACTTTATTACTTAACTAAATAATTTTTAAATATAAGCAAACAAACAAATCAACACGATTGGCAATAAATTTTTGACTTACTGTCATATAATACGTCATTTAGATGCTTGACAAAACTTGGCAAGTGTCAACCAGCAGAAGTCTGTGAACGGCTGCCTGGCTCAAGAGAGCTTATGAGAGCTTGTCTTCTATCTGGACTAGTGTCCAGAGTGGGACTTGCTGAAAACGCTTGTGACATGTTCACACTTTACTCTTAGAATCAGTTAGTAGATGGCTTGGCAAACGCTCACAAATTCCAAGACTTCACATGCGTTTGGCTTTGGAATGCAATTTTATATGTAAATTATATTTTATTTTCAAAGACTTAAAAACTTAACCTTCACTATAACTACAACCTTAAGTAGATTATTTATGTTCTGATATTTTTTATTCCGATATTTATAATTTATGTCAATTTATAACATAACAATACTCTTTAACGTGTCAATCATAAATGATTACGTTTTAACAAGGAATAAAAAAATAATTTTACTGCACAATATTTCATTTCACGCATTTCCCCTATATAAAATATATTCCTCACTTCGATTTGCCAGTCTGTTCCAAGTCGGTGTATTTCGCACATGTCAAAGTATATTTGACAGAGTGAAAAATACTGCAGTAAGAAATCGATTTTTTCATCGCACTTACAAAGTTATAAAATTTTGTAAATATTAATTAAGAAATTCTATAAAATGTCGTTAGTAAAAAGCAAAGATGGTGACAAAAACCAAGATGAGGTAAGTTAAAATAGCTGTACAGTATGATTACATTTTTATTGTAATATTTCTTTTAAGTATTCAGTAATTTAATAATTAAGAATAACAAAATGACTTTCTATAAATTACTTTGTATGTATAGAAATTATAGAAATAAAATTCAAAGTTATTTAAATTTTAAAGTTTTTATTTCAATTATAATTTATTGTTTAAGAAACTATTGATGCCTTTTACTTACATCCAACAAGTGCCTGGAAAACAAATTCGATCGAAACTTACATTGGCATTCAATTACTGGTTAAGAGTTAGTGATGACAAGCTCCGAGCCATTGGGGAGATAGTTCAGATGCTACACAATTCCAGCTTGTTGTAAGTATTTGCTGTTATATTTCAATCTAAAAAGAAGGTTTTTAAACATATCATTTGTATATTTATGTATGTCACTGGTAATCTGTTTCATTCCTAGGCAATGTTTAAAATATTATGAAATTTATGAAATGCTATGAATATTACTGTCCATTACATACTCTATCTAGGTCATGAATACAATTCTTGGAGATTGTATAGAGCACCTGCTGTTTCACTCACAGATGATAAAATAACTACACCTTGGTCTATATTCCTGTATTGAGGTTTTAAGTGCAGATGAAGTAGCCGTAGCCATGGTGCCATTAGTTTGTAAGAACCAAAAAAATCTTCCTGCTTGCACATCCATTCCTGACTTGCTTTCATCTTTTACATATATTACCTACCTGTTCATTTTGGCTTTGTGTTGAATATCTAGGAAAAGTGTAAAATAAATAAGACACATAAATTTTTTAGGTATTCTATATATTACCTAGATATTGTAACCAATACCTGATTACACAGATCTTGAATATTTTACAAATTCAAAATGAATATATTGTATATGCATGCATGTCTTGTGGAATCAGTTTTAAGTTGCATGTTCTATATTTTGTAGAATTTTAAATGTTTAATTAACATTTTTAAAATATTCGTTTATCTAATGGATAAATTGGCTTAGCTGCACAGCTTCAAACTCTAAACGGTTCGATTCTCACTGAGGGAATAAAATATTCTCATTTCTTCTCTCTGGCAAGAAACCAATGACGATGTTGAGTTCCACCACTCTCCAAGCAATGTCTCGTAAATTGAGAGGAAAATGGAAAATGGAGTGTTTTAATATTACATTCTGCCTACCCGTATGTGAAATATAGCACGCAGTTTATATTTATTTATATTAAGTACTGATATGTCTGTTGTTTTCCAAATTAAATACCCGAGTTGGTTACCCTATAGAACTCTATAGAATAAACATTATGAACATATCTACATACTAATGTTATAAATATGAAAGTTTGTGAAGATGAATGAATGTTTGTTACACTATCATGCTTAAATTACTAAACAGATTTAGATGAAATTTTCCAGTAATATAGCTTATACATCAAAATAACAAATAGTCTACAATTTAAGTAATTTGGCTATAATATATCAAAAGGTTATAGTCGGCCTAGCCGCTTGTGGGTTTATTTTATAAAATCACTCAATGTGTCTTATGTATATATATTTTTTTATTTAAAATAGAACAAAACAATGATATTTACACTCAGATAAAGCTATATATCATAAGGATTATATAAAATTTAATATTTATGTAAATGAAATGGAAATCTGAATAATAGAAGTCATCCAACAATATTTTAAGATTACCTAATTTGTACTTAAAAATATATAACTTTCTGTTTGCTCTATTAGATAAACATTTTTTACTCTATTAGATAAATATTGTTTGCATTGCGCTACGCGATAAAATATTTTAACAAGGTAAATACCTAAAGTTCACTTTACGTTTCAGATTAAACAATCTTTCTATGATACAATTTATAATATGTGAAGATGAATTTGTGTCTTTTTTTACCTTTACGGTGTACCCCGCACATATGCATGCAGGGTATGCAGAGGAGACATTGTGTTAACACACCCCGTTTCTCACGGACCGACCAATTTTCCCAACATTGCGTGTTAAGTTACGGAACTCGACGACTTATTTTTTTCTTATAATAAGTTTTATGTTTTATTAATAATAAGAGCAAGAAAATGAGAATAATTCATTTTTCCGTTTGGGAATCGAACCCAAAACCGTCGCGCTTATAGTTAGACGCTGTTACACAGCGCCACGACAGCCTTACAATGTTTAATATAAATAACGTTGAAGTATAATTTTATCATAGGCGATCCACTTGGGTTCGTTGGTCACCAATACCACATCAACTCGATAGTTACGCCGCTGAGAAAATACAACTGTACGATGAAAACAATACCTTTAGTGAAGTATTTGATGAACAGTTAAGTTTCCGGTCACAACAAGGTTTATTTATATGTTCATGGACACTTATTGGTTAATTGGGCACAATATGCTTTGGAAATACACTTATTTAAAAATATGAAACCATTAAAAAATTACAATTTACTTTCTTGGGTGTATCTATAACTGTTGTAAAGAAACCTACTAATAGTCTATACATAGCCCAGCTTTGCCAGATGTCCCGAATTTCAGCGCAAAAATCAAATGTCCCGAACGGGACAGACATAGTCTTTTTTTTCTACGTTCGGAATTTTCTTCTTTCCCACTTGATCCCTTGATTCCCACTCGAGGAAGTGAAATATTTGTTTACGTTTATATTTCCATTTTCTTCACTCTGGTGTCGAGGCAAAGCGCGGCGTTGAGTTCTGCTGAGTGCGGCATACAGCGTGAAGCTAAATATATATATATATATATATATTTCTTAGAGAACGTAGAAAAATCCATGAAGGAAGACTATGCCTGTCCCGTTCGGGATATATATATATATATATACAAGTATATGAGTAAGTTACGTTTAATTATTTCGAAGACTTAACTGCCCCAGATATGGAAACCAAAACAGTTTAAGTATGTGATGTGTTTTCCATAAAAAAAAATTATATTGGTATCTATTACCATTGAAAGTTTTATTTAAAACTCAAATAAATGGTAAAATAATAAATTAAATCCTCATTATAATTTTTTTGTCCCGCTATTAGTGAAAGAGTCCCGCTATTTTACTTAAAATGTTAAAAAATCTCGCTTTTCATGGAGAGAATATCTGGCAACGCTGGTATAGCCTGATAGTCAGCAGCGTCATTAAATTGAATTGATTTATAAGTTGCAAAGGTATTAACAAATGTAGATAAGCCTTTATCAAATACAATTAATATTTACTTTTATGTGGTTGTGGGGTCAAAGGTTGAGGTCTTGGTGATGGTTAGGTTCCACGGCTAATGCCTTAAAACGTAAACGTAGCGTACGTCTTCCTTAGTCTACCTAAGGAAGAAAACGGGAATCCGCTGGATTCAAAGGGCGCAGGACCGGACGGAGTGACGAGCATAGGGAGGCCTATGTTCAGCAGTGGACTTTGAAAGGCCGATGGATGAATGGAAGCATAACGTTGTCTTTTTTAAAAAATAAATATGTTTAGAAACATAAATACATCATATTAAGTAAGATTTGTATAAATGGTCCGACCAAGCGCGAGTCAGACTCGCTCACCGGGAGCTCTGTACTAATTTCAAGTAATGATATAAATTATTTTGAAATAAGTTATGTTTCCACTTTCAACCGTTCTGTACGATCCGTCACATGATGACCTCAGTTATATTAATTATAATAATTATAATTAAACCCAATTATGTTAAATATGATAATTATAATGTAATTAAATATAAAAGAAACAACGTATTATATATATATATTTTTTGTACTTAATATATAATTATGTTATTTGAACTAGTGACTATAAACTAAGTAATTAAATCATAGAACTTAAAAAAAACATAATACAAATAAATAAATTAAAAATAAATCCACGAGGCCACGGGTACGCGTAGCGCAGGGGCATAAGCGTGTGAATATAAACAAGAAAGGTCGTGGGTTCGATTCCCACTCGACGACATGAAATATTTCACTTCTATGCTCTGGTGTCGTAGCAAAGCGCGGTGCTGTGTTCAGCAAATCCAGAAATCAATCAGCATCAAGACAATATCCATATCTTAATAGCTGAAGTTTCAGCTAATTCAATAAAACATTTATTATGAAGCAATATTGACACTTTTTTAAAAATTTTTGAACCGATTGAAATAAAGCAAACACTAAATGTTGAAGGCAGTTTTCTAAAATACCACACTCATAACTGTATTTAAATATAAGCCGTTTCTGAGATTAACGTGAAAAAATGTACACATAAACAGACAACATATAAAAAAACATCGTTTTGGTTTCTCATATTTAATGAATAACAGTTTTTCTCATATTTGCCATGTAAAGACACTTGTGCCTTAAAGAGGTACTAAAATGTATAAAAAAGTATTAGTTTGTATACTTGTATTTATTTTATTTTTAACACAACATGCTTATACTAAATTTGTTTGTAGACAGTGAGTCATCGCTCAATTGTTTTTAAATGCTTTAATTGGCGCTGAATTCTGAGCGGTGTCAAGTAAACAATGGCCCAATTGAGTCTTATTAACAAAAGTGATAGGCTGATCTCTGAAGCTTACGTTAGATGGCAAAACTGGAGAATATAGAAATACTTATTGTTTTTTAGGTGTCGTTGGTTTTTGCAAAATATAAATTTGAATAAATATTTAATTTGCTCGAGTGAGTTTTACAGTCAATTTTACAGTCACACTTTGTGCCGCTGCGTCACGACTGGCTTCGTGTACGATCAAATGTATAAAATATTTTTATACGATTTCTGGAAATGTATAAATATATGTTTAATAATTAAATGATACTTAGGTTTTTATTAAACTAATGAATACAATATTAATTACAAGGTAATTTGAAGTATTCTGCTTATTTTCGTAATGGTTATAACCAACACAAACAATAAAAATTATTTATGAATTATGATAGTCGATTTTTTAGATGATGATTTTTTAGATTTTTTATGATAGTGGATTAATAAATAAAAATTGGAAATATATCTTTAATATTTTTTATAGCTCTCAACTCTAAGATCGCTCACACAAAGAAAACGGCATCTTAAGATCGATCTCAGAGTTGAGTCGGTTTATAAATATTTTGATAAACAAAAAGTGTTTACAATTTTCCACAGGTTGGACGATATACAAGACAACTCAATCTTACGGAGGGGTATTCCAGTAGCTCATTCGATCTACGGCATAGCGAGTACGATCAACGCAGCCAACTATGTTATTATCATCGCATTGGAGAAGACCCTCAAACTTGGTCATCCATTGGTAAAGTTCATTAATTATGTTTTACCGCAATGGGATAACGCGTGACTGTGAACGCGATGGTTGTGGGTACCCGACGAAATTAATGTTTAACTCAACAGTATATTTTATGCGTTATCAAGATACGTTACTACCTACTATTTGTTGCCAAATAATAGATAGCGTTACATGTGTCTATTTCTACTATCTCAAATATAAACTTTTTAAAAACTTAAAAACATATCTTTTGATAGATTGAAGCTATTACAATGAAACAGAAACTGAAACCTACTCTTAGTTACAATTTTTATGTATAAAAGTTGGTTAACTTTTGTTGTTTACTATTTGCGTGAGACGTGATCACATAAACAGACAAACAGACAAATTCAAAAAGTGCTGTAAATGTGCTTTTGTTAATGTACAGAAACGACTTTTCCACAGATTTATTATAATAATCTATAATTATGCACGTAATTTAGTACTTTAAATGTATATTATGTTATAAAAAAATACTATTGAAACACATACTAAGTAGGATTATGTAAATTTTTTTATGATATGATTTTATGATTTCGTCGTGTTTCGTCGTCGTGATTCGTCGACGTGTCGTGTCACGTCGTGATGTTTATCTCGTCGGTTGTGGTTCGATTCCCACTCGGAAAAATGGAATATTGAACATTTCCATTTCCTCGCTGTGGTAGTGAGGCAAAGCGCGGCGTTCAGTTTCGCCACTCAATGCCCCCAAAATTTGGCGGAAATGGGGAACGGAAGAGTCTTAATGGAAACATAATATCTTAACCCTAGATTCACAGTATAAAAAAAAGGTAATCTCCTAAATAAATATGCCCTACATTTTAATATAAACATAAAATTGTAAAATTATAACTGATCGCTGTCTACATAAGAGAAATATGTATGAGAAAATCTGTTTTATGTCTGCCCCGTCTTAAGAATTTTTTTGTTACTTTAATTTTTTAAATAATGTAAATTATCAAATTGCAGGCTACGACAGTGTACACGGAACAGTTGTTGGAGTTGCATCGCGGCCAAGGCTTAGAAATATACTGGCGTGATAACTTCCAGTGTCCCACCGAAGATGAATACAAGGAGATGACAATGAAAAGTGAGATTTTTTTTCAAACATTCTATTTAATATATCTTATATGAATTGCGAAAATGCATCCTAAGGTCTAAATAATTTTCACATCAGAAATCTTAACTGCGGCGAAGCCGTGAGCATTTCGCTATTATAATAATAAATTCGAGCGGTCGAAGCCGCGTTTAGTTAGCTTGAGTACTAATATATAAAATTGTTTTTATTTACAGAAACAGGTGGACTCTTCATGCTTGCCATTCGACTGATGCAATTATTTAGTGATAAAAAATCTGACTTCACTAAATTATCCTCTTTACTTGGATTATATTTCCAGATTAGGGATGATTATTGTAATTTGTGTTTGCGTGAGGTAAGTTAAATATTATTTATAACAAAATTTGAAGTGTTATTTACTACTTATACTTAAGAAGGGAAAGTATTATTTTTAGATGAAAGCGAAACTCAACGCCGAGCTTTTTGCGGGCTTGGTGGCAAAGCAAAGAAATGAAAATAATAATTACTATCTTCATGCTGTACTGTACCGCACACAGCAGAGTAGGCATAGGTTACCCAGTGTTATGACACTATCCCCCACTTTTCGCCGAATTCTGGAGAGATTGCGTCTGGAGTGGCGGAATTCAACGGTGAGCTTTGGTCTCGACACCAGAGCGAACAAATGGAAATATTAGTTAAAATATATATTGCATTTCCTCGAATGGGGATCGAGCACACGACGGTTGTTATTGTTACTACATTATGTAGGCAAACTATAACTCCTGTGTATTTGCATGCACGTGGGCACTCAAAGAGAAATTTATATATTATATGATTTTTATGTTTTAAATGTTTAAATTATTCCGCTAAATTTATTTTATATAAAAATTAATTATGATTATAAAAAATATCAATATGTTATTTCAGTATTCAGAAAACAAGAGTTACTGTGAAGATTTGACGGAGGGCAAGTTCAGTTTTCCTATCATACACGCCATACAGAATCAGAAGGCCGATAATCAAGTACTTCGTATCCTTTTAAAAAGAAAAATAATTACGAACATTTGAATACATAATAATTTTTGCTTCACGTTGTATCCCGCATATAGTAGTCGCCGCAATTGTCTTTTTACTAGATCCAGTAAATATAAATATTAATTATTCCTTCCCCCGAGTTAGAATCAAACCCACAACGTCGCGTTTACAGTGAAAGATTTTGTCACTTGGCCAAAACGATCCAATTTATTGTTTTTATACAAGAACCCATTAAAATAGAAACACAAAATTTCATCTAAAACATTTTTGTCGTTTCTAGGATCTTGGTGATAGACACACATTAGTATTGTAGTTATGTATATAAAATAATATCCTGAAATAAAACAGATATTTTACGTCAACGCACGCGAGATATAGAAGTCAAAAGATATTGTATATCTTTATTAGAGAAATTTGGAAGTTTCCAGTATACAAGAGATTGTTTACAAGAACTCGATAATGAAGCGAGAGCTGAGGTAAGATTATTTTATTATTTTCGAAACACTGTTGAGTGCCGTATGCGCGGATCTGTGATCACATTTGTATATTATGTCACATGTGTATGGTCATATGTGTGGGTGTATGATTACGTGACGATCAGGTGGCAAACCATTAGAGCTAGAATCATTTAGTACGTCCAGATCCCAGTGCATAAATCTGCAGGTATCTGCTATCTGTTTCTTGTTAATAAAAATAAATGAAACTTATTTTTAATAAGTATGATACACGATAGTAGAAAAGATTGCGGCAGTGCGTTAGCTTCAAAAAGCGCGTCTATTTTCACCTTGGCGGCTGAAATAGTATACTTATATTATACTTATATTTAATAAAAATCCACAAGTGATTTTAGACTTGCCACTAGAACGATTTAAAAATATATTAAGTTAATAATATATTAGCAGAGATTGAACCCAGAACCGTCACGTCACACCCTTGTGCTGCTGCACCATGACTGCCTCGTGGCCACGACAGCCACGAGGCCTCAACACGCAATGTCTCCAGATTTCGGCGGAAAGTGGGAAATGGAGTGTCTTAACACTAGGTTCCTTCTGCCTACGCTGTTGTGTGTGGGATGAGATAGAGTGAAACTGATTTTTGCTTACTATTCAATCCAAGACTACTATAATTATAATGATAGGGCTTGGAATTCAATGCTGTTGATGTTGAAATTAATAATGATGGAATGCACGGAACT
The DNA here is from genome assembly GCA_037355905.1 of Heliconius aoede. Classification (NCBI taxonomy): domain Eukaryota; kingdom Metazoa; phylum Arthropoda; class Insecta; order Lepidoptera; family Nymphalidae; genus Heliconius; species Heliconius aoede. The sequence continues at coordinate 117,034 of JBAIZZ010000088.1, read as the reverse complement.
CAACGCCGCGTTTTTTCCCGTTACCAAAGCGAGGAAATTAAAGTATAAAATTGTTCAATCCTCTGAGTGCTAATCGAATTCACAACTGCGCGTTTGTATGTAATAACATACAAAATTTTATAATTTTTAGGTTAGGCGCTTAGGTGGAAATCCCCACTTGGAGGACCTTTTAGACGAGTTGCTCAGTTGGCGAGAAGACAAAAAATCTGCAGTTAATGAAGAATAAGCCGCAGTTAAACTTAAGCTTAATAGGATTATATTCAGTTATGCTTCAATCGATGGTTTTTTTCTCATAATAGTGGCTTAACCAAGGTTTTGTATATTAAGGAAGGCTTAAACTTAGCTTAACTATAGTTTAAGCTAAGGGGTGGAGTTTAGTTAATCTAGATATGGTTATTGGTTATTGGATATGTAAAATGAAGTATGGTAATTATTTTTAATAATGTAATATTCTTTATTGTACAAAATCATTAAAAAAGAAACTTTAAATTTTATTATGATGCTAGTGGCATCTTTTTCTATTATTTTTTATTCTGATGTATGCGTTTGATTGATTGATAGCAGAAAGTTGCAATTGAGAAACAGGTTTTTTTTTTACATAAAGATCTAATTTATATTATATTTTTGCCGTTTTTATTAAAAAAACATACTTCTTTAAGAAAATTTAAGTCAAAATTACTTAGATAAAAGGGCTAACAATGTTTGTGTAATTAAAAACACTATTTTAATGTTAAAAATTGATGGTTTAAATGATGTTGAAATATGATTTCAATGGTGAGATGCAATTGGCCTAAAATCACAAGATATTATAATTTAAATTATACAATGGAATACAGAAAATTTTTGTAATTAATAATTATATTGTTTATTAGATAAATCTAATAACTATACAACTCAAATACTAACTTTAATAGAAATATTAATGAATATTTTTTAAAAACATCTAAATATTTGAATGTAGTAGGATTTGAACTCGCGCCTCTTGAAAACCGTCATATTTTATACATTTTTTTTTAAATATTTGTCTATGCGTGGTGTGGCATAACATCAATTAAAATTTTAATGTCTCTGAGTCTGTTCACGTACTTGGTATGGGTTACCTAAGTTATTTATTAAATTATAGATTTAAAAAGCTTAATTTTTACTTAATGTTTTTTACTTTAGATCCTTTAATTTATATTGGTGCTTTTAGTTATTCCTATTTTCATCCACCTTTTTTTTCTTTAACTTTTTGAATTTCACTATGTGTAATTAATTTAATTTTCGTAATTTTTTAATTAATAATAAAGTGTACTTTTGTGTTTGTCTTTGTTAATAATTAGAAATATTCAGACATTTCAAAAATAAATAAATCTTAAAATTTAATTTAACGATAGTTAAATAAAACCTTTCACGGTTTTTCCAACTTCAAAAGTCAAAGTATAATATGTATTATTTTCTATTTCATATCAAATGAAAAAAAAATTGTTATGGAAAAATTTTAAAATAATGAAACAACATATATTTTTAATTGAACAATTGATATTTGTTTGGCTATATAGTGTATGGGTTTATTTTAATTCATTTCCCAAAGAAAAATTTTAGGAATGAAAAATTACGAGAACAGATTACTTAACGAAAGGAATCAATTATTGCGTTAGGGCTGCGCTCTTGATAAAACATCGATACTAGATACAAAAATCAATTATTTTTTAATTTGATATTAATAATTTTATAGATAAAAACACTGCTTGCATTAACATTTTGATTTAAAAAGTTTGTAAAAATTGTAAAAACAGAATTATAGCTGTGACTTAATTTTTGTACTTAGTAAGTAATAGTATTTAGTTAAAAAAAAATGCTTATTTTGTACTATAATTTCTTTTTCTAATTGCTTTGTAAAGAATTACAATTAGTTAAGAGTAAATCGTCTTTATATTATGTTTTTTTAGCTCATTCATTGGATTTGAGAAACATCCCTTAAATATATATTTATCTCATTCATTGATTTATTAATTATTCAAAAGGTACTTAGTGAAGAATATTAAATGATAACTGCCTATATTATTCATTTGTTTTGTGAGAAAAAAATATTGCTTCGTTCGTAAACTCACATTATATTTATATTGTGTAAAATTTTGTGAATAATTTAAAACTATATTTATAATCGTTTGTAATTTTTGTTGCAATTTTTTATTAAAAATAAGAAAATAAGGTTCAAAGTTTAAATCTAATGAAGCCTTGAGCTTGCAAAAATAATAATAGGAATTATTATATTTTTTTTAGAAATATCTTTGTATCAGCATCAGTCATACATTCCGCTTTGTTATACAGTTCATGTTTTTAATTAAATAGTTTTTAGTGTAAATATAGATACATACTCGTATATGCACGCTTATTTTTATTCAGTTGATTGCAATTTTTTTTATTAAAATATTATTTGAACGAATTCTTATTTTTATTTTATATCTTTACGCACTCTATTTGAATGATATTTAAAGTTAAATTACTAAGACTAAGACAGCATCCGACAATCAACCTGATTCATTATTTTCATCTCTGGCTGGAAAAATTTAAAACTATTATACTTATTTATTCAATAAATTCTGTTTTAAGTCAAACATTTATTAAATATATTTTGTATAATAGCATTGGGTGACTCTCTGCTTTATCATAATATGGAAGAACAAGCTTAAGTATGTAAATTAAATTGCGTTGCATTTTAAGGGCGAAGGAGAGAATCGACGAAGTGAGGGTGTCCTTATTATACCATACAGAGTTTTGGAAATATAGTTCGTAGTAGTGGTACATAATAAACTCTTAATAAAATTTCTACTTAAATAATATTTAGAATAAACTAGCTGTAGTAGAAGTGCTTGTTTAACTAATTAGCTTTAGAGAGTAAGAATTTAATATACTTCAGATATTCTTGTATTCTAAGGGGGGGAAGGACACCACAGATGATCTGTGACTGAAAAGTATTTGGAGATAAAAAAAGTTAAAGCATATTTCAATATTATATACCATATAAACTATATTTCCTTTTTTTTGTGTTAAAAATTATTCGATTTATAATACCTTATATATCTACCTTATGTTCTAATTAAGAATATTTTCAATACCTCAAAAATAATTAACTTAATTTTGATTTATGTAAAACAATAAATTTATTATTTATTTATTTTTAATTGATAATGTATTTAGTTTTACCGAAATGAAATTATAAATTTTTGTATGATTTACATAGAATCCATAGAATCTATTAACAAGCCTTATTTTATATAAAACATTGAATATTAGGCATATTTAGATTAAAAATCGTGTTGGACAACGTTCATTAAACATAATGTCGAACTCTCTGTATCTATAACTTGATATTTACAAAATTGTTGATTGCAGCGCATTAAATAATTTTGACGAGCGTAATTCTAAACAGGGTTTTACGCTTCTCTCAGTTTTTTTTTGTATAATTTTAATATTTTCACGTTAAGGGTCCGTCTTAAGAAATCACTGGATAGCGGATTATCATATTTTAAGCAATTTTAATACATTATGTTTAGTGTGATTATTGCGTAGGTAGGCCATATACGTAGAGAGTCATATAAGATATTGTCTAATGTAGAAGTTCAACCTGGCACATTGATTCGGTTCAAATAGTCTATTTAAAAAATATTCTCGTGATTAACTTTACAAGAAGGTCTAATAGCGCACGTTTTAAATTATTATTTTTTTTTAATATGAATAGGTTTTAATAATCTATGTTAAGTTTTCAATTTTATATTCAACTAATCATATGACAACTCGATAACTGCCACTTACATATACAAGATAGAATATACCATAAAATACTTCTATAATAAAAACCTATGAATTGACCTCAAGAAAAAAAAAAAGGTCCATAATATGTTTACATTGTACCCGTGTGGGGTTGTATCAATATAGATTTTTTAAATAAATTTCGTTTACATGAAATACCTACATAATTTTGCCATTACATACACATCATCTAGTTGTATGTTTAATTTTTAGTTTACAATTAGTAGTTTACAATCTTTTATGAAATATACAATTAATTTAAAATATCCTTATTTCTTTCATGTACAGACAATAGGTATAATATATAACACATGAAATAAATGCAATTATCTAGTTTATATTTGAGGCCGTCGTGGCGCAGTGGCACAAGGGTGTGACTGTAAAGCGAGGGTTGTGGGTTAGATTCCCACTCGAGGAAGTGATATATTTATTTATGTTTATAAACTATTTTCTTCGCTCTGGTCTGTCAAAGCGCGGCGTTCAGTTCCGCCACTCAACTCGCAATGCCTCCAGAATTCGGCAGGAAGTGGGGAACGGAGTGTCTTAACACCAAGGTTCCCTCTGCCTACCCTGCTGTGTGCGGGATACAACGTGAAGCTGAAAAAAATCTAGTTTATATAATTGCTCTAATTGCTCTAACCCAAGAAATTCTTCATATGATATTATTATTAAGGCATGGTAAAAATAAATTTCTTATGTAAGATCGCATTATAAGATATAATAGATGTTAATTTCCTGAAAAAACGTGGAATGTCTTCCATTACATGACAATAAACTTATATATTAAGTGGCTGTAACACATTATTATATATGAGACATACTTTTGTATTATTAAATTAAGATCTTATCTAATTTTTGATCTTTTAGATTATGGTTAACTTAATTATTATAAAATGATTAAAACACTCATTATAATATCGTAAAGATGTTTTATTGAATATAAGAAAATAAAATATCTACTAATAATTACCCTGTTTCCTTTTGTCCGAATTTTAAGATACTTTATAATAATAAATGTAGTTATATTTAGTTTTTCTTTATCTATTCTATGTATCTTTCATGGATTTAATTAAAGATAAAGATTTTCACCGACAAACCAGACCAGTTTCTTTGATAATAACAAGTTATATTAGATAATATATTTTTACGTGATTCAAATCCAAATATAAGTTAATTTTGCATTCAGTATATCAGTTTATTTGGGCAAATCGATCGAATGAATGATGAAAGAATGGCAAAAAAGACTTATGACGGAAAAGTGGGTAGTGAAAGAGGTAGGAAAGACCTCGATTGACCTTCGAAAACAATTTTAAAGAGCATGAGGACCACCCGGAGGACATGCCTGAAGAGGTTGATGATAGTGGATGAGGCGTAAGAGGTATGTAGAGACCGTAGCGTTTGGCGCTCCGCAAGGGATAAAGCGTGACGTTAAGTAAGTAATATAAACAATATCATTTAAAAATAGCATAATTTATATTTAATAAATTATATAAACATGTTTTTATTTGTCACAATCAAAAATAAGTAAAACAACACCATGAACAATAGAAATTAGTTTTTTATAAACATCATTGTTAACCACCAAGTATTCATGTATATATAATGTAAATATTCATTTATATAAATATTCATTTATTTATATATAATGCATATATTTTTTGTCCGCTGTATAACGTTCTTTTCTACCAGTTTTACCCTAAATATTTTAAAGAACGATTCAAATTTTTATCAAAACTCAGCATAGTAATAACCAGTTGCGAAATAAAACATAAAATAATAATAATTTAATTAAATAAGATAACTTTATTAATTATTTTGTTTAAAAAAATCACTTCTTCAATTTGGTCAAAATATCTATTGTTTTAATTGTATTGGGTTTTTAATAGAGTAGTTAAAACTGGTTTCATTTAAAGTGACGATGACAAAAGCACCCTGTATAAATACGTCAATACTAATGTAAGAACTGAAATAAGTACATCCACTAGATACATACTAACGCGCTCATTCTTGGATAACAAATTAAAATATAGTAAATTATGTATTTTGAAATGAATAATAGAAAGAAATAATAAAATATTTTCTAAATGGAGGGTAATATTTTACGTAGGTGAATTTTATAAAGATATAGTCTTATTTGTATTAAAAGTGGAATAAAAGTGTTATTTATAATACAATTTTACTGTTTTATCATAAATTATAATATGGGAAATTGTTAACAATCATTTTTGTAATCGTCCATTTTGTATTATAATATACCGACATGGTAATTATAATTTTTATTTACGCTAATAATCTAAGATAATATGTTTTTACTTAATTCGTAACTAAATACAAATTATGTAAAATCATACAAGAAACTTTAATGACTAAATATAAATGCACAGAGCATGCCTATTACCCACTATTCCTATCCCCACTAAAACTATCTACATGACAACCTGTGTGACAGAGAATGGGGAATCCGTTACGATTTGTTGTCCGTGAAATTAACAGAGACAGAGCAAGTAAAAACAAGTTTTGACTAGTTATACTTGTCGTAGACGATTTGCGTAAACCAAGCAAATTTTCCTTTTATTCAACATTAAACGTTAATAAATATTAAAATAAAATATACATAATATGTAGAGTGATTATTGATTTAAAATTAAAATACAAAAATTATATTATAAAACACTAACAAAAAAATATATTAAAAAAATTATATTATATTACAAAAATTAAATTATATTATATATTAAATTGGAATATTTTGAATGTGCATTTACATCTTCAACAGATGGGACAAACTATAGGAAGAGAATTTTTAATGATATCAATGTAGGAAGCACCACATTAAATATCTATTAAATGTCATTAAATTTCTACATCAATTAAATTTGATTTGTAATAAGAACGATATGTGCTCTAATTTGGCCAGAAGGGGTAAAAATCGGAAAGGTAAAGGGGTAAAGGTCGGAGTGATAAGAGGGTGAAAAATGTATGAAAAGATTTAAATCCCGATATGTAAAAGTTTTTATACGTTTTCAAGAAAAATTTTACTATAATAAATTGTGTAAATTAAAAAAAATAACGTTTTGAAGAAAAAATCTTATTTAGAAAAATATATTTCCAATATTTATTTATTAATAAAAACTACAATCATAATTTATAAATAATTTTTATTTCTATTGTTTGTGTTGGTTAAAACCATCCCGAAAATAAGCAGAATATTTCAAATAACCTACAAGTAATTACAATTGTGCTCATTAGAGTAATAAAAACTAAGTATCATTTAAATATTAAATTTATATTTATACACTTCTAGAAATCGTATAAAAATATTTTATACATTTATTTTACGCGTTAATCTGAACGTACACGAAGTCAGTCGTGGCGCAGCGGCACAAAGTGTGACTGTAAAATTGACTGGTTGTGGGTTAGATCCCCACTTGAGCAGATTAAATACTTATTCAAATTTATATTTTCATTTCATCGCTCTGGTGTCGAGGCAAATCGGGGCGTCAGTTCCGGCAATAAACCCGCAATGCCATCAGAATTCGGCGGAAAATGGGGAACGGAGCGTCTCTTATATATATATCACTTTTGTTAATAAGGCTCAATTGAGCCATTGTTTACTTGATCCCACTCAGAATTCAGCGTCAAGTGAAGGTGAAGGCCTCCTCTAAAGAAGTCATTTCTCTCTGTCTTAAGCAAATTTCGCCCAGCAGGGGCCAATGATTTTGACTATTTCGTCCTGCCATCTCGTATAAGGTCTGCCCCTGAGGCGCATGCCCTGTGGGCCCTTCCAGTTACCCTGCCGGTCCACCTCTCGTCCGTTAGCCTCGCCACGTGGCCTGCCCACTTCCACTTTAGTTTTTTAGCAAAGCTTAAAGTATCTTTAGCAATGGTGCCGAATTTTGTGGAGCTTTTTAATTTTCAGCATTCTTCGTTCTATTCTGCGTTGGCATCTAGTTATTTTGGTTTTTACATTCGTTGTATATTTATATACAAGTTTGCCACGCCAGTATTCATTCCAAGTATCTCGTGCTCTTCGTTTAACCTCTTGTTCATTTTGTTTACTATCGAAGCCAATTTGTTTCCCAAGGTATTTATTTGTATATAATCAGAATTTCATTGTCTATTGATATTTTTATATTTGTGCTGTTTGTCATGACCATTGTTTTTGAGGCTGGTCGTGGCGCAGTGGTACAAATTGTGCTGCACAATCGACTGGTTGCGGGTTCGATTCCCACTCGAGGAAAGAAAATATTGATTTATGTTTTCATTTCTTCGCTCTGGTGAAGTCAACCGTGTGGTCCCGGCTTAAAATAGGATCACCCTGGTACTGTCGGTGTCGTAAGAGGCGACTAAAGTACGTGTGGTAGAGTCACGTCGCCAGTAATGGCAACACGCATGGGCAGACTCGACCGGATTTAATACCACCCCCGGCATTTAAAACCGGCGTGAAGTAGTGGCCCTTGCCACTGCGTTTCGCATTAGGTAATGCCGGGCCCCGGTGCCCTTCATCTCCACGGCTGGCAACGCACCTGTAGCTCCTCTGGTGTTGCATGGGGTCGTGGGCGGCGGTGATCACTTACCATCAGGTGACCCGAACGCTCGTTTGCCTTGTCCTCTCCCATAAAAAAAAAAAACCATTGTTTTTGAAAGATTAATTTCCAGTCCTGCCTCTTTGCCGGCTGCGTTTAATGAATCAAAGCATGATCTGTAATTGTTCGTGTGATTCTGAAAGTAGTAATAAGCCATCTGCAAAGCGTAGATGGCTTAAGTAATTGTCATTTATGTTAAGACTTATTTTGTGCCAGTTGTTTGCTTATTATTGACTCCAGGATCGATATAAATATTTTTGAGGACAACGGGTCCCCTTGTTTTACTTCTCTTGATGGGGAATGAAGGACCAGTGTCTATTAGTCATCTATTTGTCAGACGGACACACTGACAACAAAGTGATGCTATAAGGGTCCTTTTTTTACTTTTTTAGGTACGGAACGCAATATAATAAAACAATTAATTATATTACATATGAGATATATACCTGTGTACTGCTTACCTTATTAAAGAATGCTAAGTTATTAAAATGTCTCACATGCCGATGGTGATGATACGATAGGGCGATTGCACACATAATTGCTTACAATTTAACATACGATTTACAAGGATGCATAAAAATTTTATTATAAATTCCGTTTCCGTTTCATCTTTAATAAAAACTGGATTATCATGATACAATTAAAGAACTTAGAACTTATATATATAAGTTCTAAGTTCTTTAATATTTATATATTTAATATTTATATATATATATATATATATATATATATATAAACTGTATGTAACGTATGTAACGTAAGCCTACACACAATATAAAAGGATAAGATTACGGTAAGATTGAATTAATATCTTTCAAGTCACTGTCGAACCCAGTCCTTCACACAGACGATGTCAGAAGTGCATGTAATAAACGTAGGTAGTAAAGAAAACGATAATTTGTTCTTGGAAAGAGTGAGTATTTTACTGTGTATATTTTATAATAATAATTATAATTTAAATGACTTTAGAGCGACAATAAATTATCCATTAAATTTATTGTATTTTTTATATTGTTATTTACTCAATAACAGTTTGTTTTATTAATTATTCTAGCCGCGAGCGGCACAAGGCTGTGATTGTAACGCGACGGTGGTGGGTTCGATCCCCACTCGAGGCAGAATTATTTATTGACATATATATTTTTATTTCTTCGCTGCGGGTAGGTGAAGCGCCGTGGTGAGTTCTGCCACTCAACACGCAATGCCTCCAGAATTCGGCAGAAAGTGGGGAACGAGTGTCTTAACACTAAGATACTCTGCCTTCCCTACTATGTGCGGGATACAGCGTGAAGCTGTTTTTTGTTTAGTTTACAGCTAATGCTTTGTAGCTAGCTGTTCAAATAATTAAACTAATATTAAATCACCTTCACTGGAAAGAACTTTACTGAAATACTGCGTATTTCGCACACGGCAGGTTAGGCAGAATGAGACCGGCGCCGGCAATTTCCAGCGAATAAAAGCTCCGAAACTTTTTTCTTATTGTATAAGACGCCTATATTATATATTATATATAAGTCTACTATACAAGAAGCTCACTCGTCCTTTTTCTCTGTTTGTATGTAGGAAGGACATTACTAATATTACAAGACTACTAATATAATATATAAAAACGTGTCATATATAATTGGTTGATGATTGTACCACGTTTGATTAGGTCTACTCGATTGGTAGTTTAGGTGACAATAGAGAAATATGGTAACATCAAGCCTGTCTGATAATGGAGCCAGGGGACTGAGTAGTGAAACTTTGTAGAGGTTACTGGTCAACCACGAGCTTTTGGGCCCGTATGATTTATATCTATAAATATAATTTATGTTTTCTCTAAATTTTAGGAAATTCTTGCTCCGTTCAGCCACATTTGTCAAGTGAAAGGCAAGCAGCTAAGAATTAAGATAATGAGAGCTTTCAATCATTGGCTGCAAGCATCTGAAGCGGATGTGATGAAGGTTTTGGGCATCGTTAATTCGTTACACGTAGCTTCTTTAATGTAAGTTGTTTACCGGAATAACCGCTTCGATAGGGTCACTCTGGTACTGTCAGTGTCGTAAGAGGCGACTAAAGTACGTGTGGTAGAGTCACGTCGCCAGTAATGGCAACACGCATGGGCAGACTCGACCGGATTAATACCACCCCCGGCATTTAAAATCGGCGTGAAGTAAGCTCTTTCCACTGCGTTTCGCATTAGGTAATGCCGGGCTCCGGCGCCCAACATCCTCCAACTTAAAGGCTGGCAACGTACCTGTAGCTCCTCTGGTGTTGCGTGGGGTCGTGGGCGGCAATGATCACTTAGCATCAGGTGACCCGAATGCTCGTTTGCCTTGTCCTCTCCCATAAAAAAAAACCGGAAGTACCCTGAATAAATGAATGATTTCCTTCATAGTGTCGAAATATGCATTTTTTGTTATATAAACGGCCATTTTTTTTTCTACATAACAGACAGACCGAGAGACAGTCAGTAGTTTAAGTGGGTGAAGCCGCGAGCGGGTCAGTAGTAATAAAATATAAGTAAATATAGTGAGTCGGTCTTATTAATTGTCAATACAAAAATGTCTATTTTTTTGCTTACTCAACAAATAGTAATTTTTAATTAAGTTAAACCCACCCCCAGTAAGTTCTTGGCAAATGGCGTTTTATTTCACAACGATAATTTTATTATTTATTTTGTTTGAAAAAATCACTTTGTCATTTTTGGAAAAAAAAAATGCTTTAGCCAAAATTTTATAGAGTAGTTAAAACTCTGGTTTAATTTAAAGTGGTGCCGACCGAAACACTCTATATACTGTATTGTCTATTTATAAAGTTATTATAAACATATTTTTTAAAAAGAAAATCATTAAATAAGTTTTTTATAATTTTGAAGTCGGTGACAAATTATACAAAAACGTTGTAATTTGATATAATAATAAGATTGTTGTAGCATTATGCTAAGGAAATTTATTTTTCAGTTTTTGCAGTTGCGGCAGACTGAGAGATACCAAACATTATTTTTCCAATTCCTTATGCGATTTTTTCACAAATGATGTTGAATTCTCATAAAAAAACATATCAGTCTGTACCTGCAGTATTTTTTTTCTCTATATGTATTTGTTTTAGTCGGCATAATTACTTTCGATTTTAATAAAAATTATAAATTCATCCACAAGTAAAGACAGAGTTTTTTCTTTTGACGATTTTTCTACCTTTTTGTAACTTGAATACAGTATCGGTATTCATTATTTATTTTTTGACCTGCTTTTAAAAATTGCATTAAATTCTATCAGCTTCCCGCCCACAGCAGGGTACACTGTGAGACAGGGAAGGACCTAGTGTTAAAACACTCCGTTCCCCACTTACCGCCGAATTCTAGAGGCATTACGTTATGAGTGGCGGAACTCAATATCGCGCTTTGTCTCGACACCAGAGCGAAGAAATGGAAATATTAATTTCAAATAAATATTTCATTTCCTCGAATGGGGATCGAACCCACAACCAGTCGTGTACAATAACACATTGTGTTTTGTTATTTCATTAAAATACTCAAGTTAAATTATAATATAATTTATATCTTGTAAGTTGTAAAAATTGTTAAAGGTTTGTAGTTTAAAGTAGTTAGTATTTTATGTTGTTACAAGATTTTTTTTATTTTGCTTGTTACTGATGTGGGTAGTCCTTAATTTTTCACAATTTTACAGAATTGACGATATACAAGATGACTGCACGCTCCGGAGGGGATTGCCTGCGGCACACTGCGTGTATGGAGTACCTCTTACAGTTAACACTGCTTTCCATGTCATATATCGGATATTGGAGGCAGCTTCCGCTACAGATCCCAGAGTAAGTTTAAAATATTGTGAAAAACTAATATTATACATCGATGTCACATAAATCCATGAACGCCGACTGCACGCACGACATACACATACACTTTTAATTAATATGCATCAGTTAAGTAAATAATAGATTTTGTACAAATAAACTTTAATTTATTGAAAAAAAATTTATTCAATGATTATCGTCTCCGTATTATACAAAACAGTTCTAATTCAGTGATAATATGGAAATTCAATTTGTGGAAGTAGCAATTTTTCTTAAATGTTCTTAAATGTAAATCGACTTTACAAAATATTATTTTTTTTAGAATAATAATAGAAATAGAAATTTACAATTATCACTCAACTAGGTACTAACTAGTACCTACATTTGTAAATAATACATTTTTATTTTGCTCCCACAAAGTTCGGCCGAATTTTCAAAATGTTTTTCACAATGTGCTTAAACCATTTTAAAAATGATTTAATTCCAAAAATATACTTAATGCTAAAAAGAAATCATTTAAAACAGCTCCTGTATATTTTTCGTATATTTTTTTGCCAGCCATCTACTTATAATATAAAATCTTTCAGGCGATAAAAATTCTGATTAAAGATTCATTAGAGATGGCCCGAGGACAAGGCAAAGACATATACTGGCGTGATAATTTGATATGTCCGACTGAAGAGGAATATTACAAAATGCTGGAACAAAGTAAATATTTATAAATACTATTCAAGTAATGTTCAATTAAATTCCAAAATTTTCATTATTATATAAATTTTTCATTACATTTCATATGTTTGTATGTATATATAGATGCAGAAAAAAAGCATAACATAGGCTATCAAAAATAATTACATAGGTAATAACAACCCCACCTTAAAGGCCGGCAATGCACCTGCAGCTCTTCTGGTGTTGCACGGGGTCTTGGGCGGCGGTGATCACTTACCATCAGGTGACCCGAACACTCGTTTCCCGTGTCCTTTACGATAAAAAAAACATATGCATATCATATCATATAACATTGTTTACAGAAACAGGGCATTTTTTCCTCATGGGAGTTCGAATGATGCAACTGTTTAGTGGCAACGAGACCGACTACACCAAGCTGGTCTTGTTAATGGGTCGCTATTTCCAGATTAGAGACGATTACTGTAATTTAAGCCAGCAAGAGGTATTCATGTATGATATTTTTCTCTTCTCTCTTTTCTCTTCTTTCTCTTCTCGTCTTATTTTTAAGTAAAACAGACAGCAAAGTAAATCATTAATTGACAAAACATAAAGAACGATACAAAGACCAAACAAGTCTTTACAGACTAAACAAACAAACACATAATAAAAATATACTCTGGCTATCCTCGACTATTTAGATAATTAATTAAGAAAATTATGAAAATATGCTTTTCCCTTATGAGGATAGACAGCCATTTAATGACATCAGCGCGTGCAAACTCGCGAATAAAAGTTTATGATTCATATTTATATCTTAAAAATGATTGAGATATAGACTAAACGACAATCTTCCTTCAGTTTTACACGCGAGAGCCATAAAATGCACAAAAGTTATGAATAGAAATGAGAATACAAGTCAGAGTCGTTAAAATAGTATAGTCTTTTATTTCAATATGTTTTAAATGACGACACATCACACGACGACCGTAACATTGGTTTGAGATTAAATAAATACATTTTCCGATGTTACAGTGTAACTTAACCTAAAAACGGAACGGATCGCAAAATATTACAATAATCACTCATTCGTTCGACAACCAAACCAGCTGAGCACGTTCTTTTTCATTCTCACCGTAACATCCTCGCCAGTACCTGTCATTCTGTGTAACTCTTCATTGAGGATTTGATCAGCTGAACCGCATATCCTACGAAGAGATCGTACCTCTATTTCATACTCATATTCATACATTCGACTTTCTTTCATTCTTAACCCTGTTACTGGCCTATCCGCATCCATCTCGTATTTTCCTTATTCTTCCCGTTTATACCACTTCATTCACTCTTTATACTTTATCATTAACACCATCTTCCATTCCGTCCTCTCTTCATTTCTTTTAAATGCTAAATAAAGATTTAGCATTTTATTTTACAGTGTAAGTAATATTACTTCAATAGTCAAATTTATTCCAGGCACTAGAAGAATGGCCAGGGGCAGAGGATTTACAGGTACCTGCAGTATGGATCTTTATAATATATATACCAGTATTTGTTCCTAATAAATAATATAAATGTTAATCTCTAGGTGTGCAAGAGTGGCAGTTTCTCCGAAGATATCACCGAGGGGAAGATAAGTTTGCCTTTCATACACGCGCTGCAGACAGACAAAGCTGGAACTGTCCTCAGTATCCTTTTAATATACTATTTGTAAACAAGATTTACATTATAATTTTTAGATTGAGAAAAAAATACTTAAACACAGCTTGGAAAACTCAAGACACTAATAAAATTAACATATATCATGGGCACAAATTGAAATATAGATCTATAAGATCGAATTTCGTGAGTAATTATAGAAAATTGGGCCGAGTCTAGTAACGTAGACTTGTTTAGTCCTTATGGATATGTTCTATGTAATCTTTTCATTATTATATTGTAACCATAATGTTGATGACTGGTTTGAATATAATTTCCTCAATCAAAAACTAGATATCCTTCGTCAAAAAACTCGTGACATAAACTTGAAGAAATATTGTGTATCTATTCTCGAAGAAGTGGGCAGCTTGAAATACACTCGTAAAGTATTAGAAAAAATGGATCTAGAAATCAGGGCTGAAGTAAGAAACTGTTTTTATACAATCTTACTACCGTTACATATAAAATAACTAAATTTTTTTGAGATCTATAATTATTTAAATATATAAAAAGTCAATAGAAAGAATACCACAGTTAAACGTACAAATTGTTTGCAGGTATCCCATCTTGGCGGTAATCCTCTTATAGATGAAGTGCTAGATTTGCTTTTAATTGTTAGTAAGTAACTGAAGTTGGAAGGATGTTTAAATGAAAAATAGAATATATATATAAATATACATAAATGCATCTTGAATGCAGAATGAATTAATATAAATTGTTAATTATGAACTATAAAAATCTTTTATTCCTTTCTATCTAATTGTCAAACTATGTTAAAAAACTTTTGTGACAAGTAGACTGATCCCAGGTCCCCCAGACATTTTAACAAAGCTGACATTTTTAAGTTGATTGGTCTAATATGTAGTTAAGACCGTACAAATGCCATTTAATTTTATATTAGATACTAAATAAGAGATTGTTTTATTTTGGTGGACGCACTAATCTCAGCAACTACTACTCGAAATAGCAACAGGGTATATTCATTGATCCATTGTTTATTCATACAATCTGGTCGGTTGATACATGAGACACAAAAAGAGCTGCCGCTTAGGGCAAGTCAGGCGCTGTAGTCTGTACAAAACGCATACCATTACAGTTATGTCAATTTGAATAAATGCAAAGTCCTCAAGGTTTTTTCATGTTTTTTGTTCACCACTGATTTTTTAAATAAATTATAGCACCATCAACTAATAGTAAAAACACGGAATTTTAGATACGAGATTGGTCAAATAGTTTAAAGGCCCTGATGTGATTTGAGGCAAAATTGTTCCGAACAGTTTTTGCAGTTCAACAATTGCTGAGATATAATAACAAGTTATATTTTAAAGAAGTATTCACAGGAGCTTTTGTTTAGTGGCCAATTAGTCAATTAATCTTTTTTCCCATCGGATAGTTGAAGCATGCTAACAATAATAATATCATAAAACTATAATTTCTCAACATTAATAATTTCCACATAAAAATAAATATTAAATTATTTACTTGGTCAAAACAACGTCATTAGATAAGTCCTCTCAATATAAACAATCCATTGGACTCTATCCTGGCAAACAATAGTTTCTAATTAATTATAATTTATCTTCGAATATTTACATCTATATAACAAACATAATATAGAAATAAAATAAAATATGACAATATTATATATTTATGCTGGCGCTAGCTACGGCACTCCAAAAACAATCCAAAATCAGATTTTTCTGGGTAAAAAGAGATGGAGAGAGAGATTATATATTATTCCGGGATAAAAAACAGCCTGCATGTTGCGAACAAATAAAGAGATTACACCGGACAAATATACAGACAGACAGATTTTTTTTTAAATTATTTTCTTGTATTTTAGTATGGTGTAAATAACTATATGCTCTTGGAAAATCAAGGTTATTTTAAAATTACGGACAGACGTTTGAATTTTCATTAGTCATAGTCACACCCTTGTGCCGCTACGCCACGACGGCCTCGTGTCTTCAAGTATCATGTATTCAAATATTTTTTAGTTCTTATATTTATATATGTCCCTTAAAGGACATATATAAATATAAATAGTTATTTTTTTAATAAGCTGCCAATTTGATTATCCTAGTGATATTAAAAATATGACGTTGTAATGTGTGTGTAAGTCAATAACATGATTATATATTATTTTAAATATACTATTTTTAAGTTTCTCTGTTTCGTGCTGAGGCAAAGCCCAGCGTTGAGTTCCGCCAATTTGGCGGAAAGTGGGAAACGGAGAGTTTTAATATTAGGCTCCCCTTGTCTACCCTGCTACATGCAGAATACAGCGTTCACGCACGAAAAAAAAATATATAGAAACTCCATATGGGTGAACTATTAAAGAATCGTCGAAAACGTTACGTTTGCGGCGTTGAGTTCTGCCAATCTACACGCAATGCCTCCATAATTCGGCAGAAAGTTCCGAGGTTTCCTCTGCCTACCCTACTGTGTGCGAGATACAGCGTGAAGCTGAAATAAAAGAAAACGTTACATTCTCCGTTCTACACTTTCCGTCAAATTTTAGAGGCTTTGCGTGTTGATTAGCAAAACTCAACGCCACGCTATGCTTTGTTATCAGAGCAAGGAAATGAAAATAAATAATTCCCCCTCGCCAGAATCGAACCTACAACGATACAGCAACACGTTTGTGCCATTTCATCACATTGGCCTCACTCCGATAAATATTAAAATAAATCAATTAATCGGGAAAAATGTTAAAGTCAAGTTAAATTTTAGATAATGAACGTATAAAACAAGAAATAATTGTTAAATGTTATAAATATGTATCCTACCCACATACAAAACAAAAAAATATTTTTATATAATATTGAATTTGCTTGTTTGACATATGCTAGAACCTTGTAGAATCTGTTCGGGGTATATAAGGACAGGATTAAAATTCAATTTCTCATTTTCTAAGCGGCCGTCGAAGACAATCGTTCAAATAAACAATGTCGGAATCAGAAGTGCACGTTATAAACAAGGATAGACAAGAATACGGTGATTTGTACTTGGAAAAAGTGAGTATTTGATCTTTGATCCTTTATTATAATATTTTTTTATTTTAAATGTATTCAGAGCAACAATAAATTTGGATTAATGTAATTTTTTATATCTTTATCTTTTATTATATCTTACTTTATAGCATTTTCTTGTAGCAGTTTAATATATAACCATTTATGGTATAAATAAAACTTTTGCGTAAGTACCGACCAAACCATAATTCATTTAATAATATTTTAATAATTTAATTTTAAAAACATTACAGCGTGTTGAATTACAAAATAAATATTTGTTTTATTTAGCTTCACGCGGTATAATGTATTAGATAGCAGGTTAGGCAGGGGAAACCGCAAAGATTTTCTTTTTGTAAAGAGAGAGTAGGGTACTACTAAGATTTTTTTCCATTAATTTTTTTATGTTAATTATTTTATGAATTATACTCGCTTTTCCTAGGTCACGGTGAGGAAATATTTACATACATATTAAAACAATTATATCTATAAATATAATTAATCTTTTCTCTATATTTTAGGAAATTCTTGCTCCGTACAGCCACATTTGTCAAGTGAAGGGCAAGCAGCTAAGAATTAAAATCATAAGAGCTTTCAATCATTGGCTGCAAGCATCTGAGGCGGATGTGGAAAAGTCTTTGGGCATCGTTAACTCGTTGCATGTAGCTACTTTACTGTAAGTCGATTTTTTTTTCTTATCGTAGTAATAATTTCTTATTACACATAAGGATATAAATCCTTTTTAGTGAAGAATGAAGAAATAATTATGGTCAAACCATGATAGATGAATCACTTTTCGAAACTTTAACAGAGTTGACGATATACAAGATGATGCCAAGCTCCGGAGGGGAATGCCTGCGGCACACTGCATATATGGAGTACCTCTTACAGTTAACACAGCTTTCCATGCTCTATTTCTGGTGTTGGAGAAAGCTTTTGCAATAGATCCAAGAGTAAGTTTAAAATATCAGGATATCAGTCTAATGTTTTTATATTTTAATAAAAAAATTAAATTTATTCGAAATTAAAAATATATAAATGAAGTTTACAATTATCTTTATAATATTCCAAATGCTTTCATTTCCATAAATACGTGACTGTGCAGAAGTCATTTTAAGCAACACCTGTATTTTTTTCATATTTTTTGTAATTTACACGATATTTACAATATTATATCTTTCAGGCGGCAAAACTGGTGATGAAAGATTTTTTAGAGATGTGCCGAGGACAAGGCCTAGATATATACTGGCGTGATAATTTGATATGTCCAACAGAAAAGCAATATTACACAATGCTGGAACAAAGTAAATATTTTATATTATGAATATTATTCAAGCGTTAGACGATAAATAAATTCCAAAATATTCTAAACTTTTTTTGTTCGATATATCCGTTTTTCCGTTTATCGATTTGAATACAATGTCCTTTTTTGTATTTTGACAAACTTCCCTTAGCACTTAGTGCATATTTATATAAAGTAAATAATAATGTAACCTGAACCGCAGCGTTTGGCGCTCCGTTCTTAATGGCTACATCGAAGGGAATAGATATAAAAATCTCCTTAATGCAATGCAGAAGTTCTAACCAAAGTCAAATGTGTATAGTGTATATATACTTCGGTATTAATTACCGGGTTCTTCCCGACCTATTACGAAGTACGTTTTGAGGGAAACGGAGTGTTTTAATATAAGGTTCCCTCTGGAGAATAATCATATATGAAATTATTTACAGAAACAGGGTATTTTTTCCTCATGGGAGTTGAAATGATGCAACTGTTCAGTGACAACAAGTCCGACTACACCAAGCTGGTCTTATTAATAAGCCGCTATTTCCAGATTAGAGACGATTACTGCAATTTACGCCAGCAAGAGGTATTCCCGTGTTGTACGATATTTGTTCTAGTCAGAGAAAACAGACCGGTCGAAGATGCAGGGTACGAGCGTGTTTAATGCAGCTCGTTGTGGGTTTGATTCCCACTAGAAATAGTGAAATATTTAATATTTTCATTTCTTCGCCCTGATATTGGTTCCGCCAATCAACAAACGATGCCTTCAAAATGGCGAAAAGAGGAGAGCGGAGTGTCTGAATACTTGGCTCTCTCTGCCTACTCTGCTACATACAAGATTCAGCATGGTATTCCAATATTTCTAAATGACACACGACTGCCGTAACGTTTGCTTGATAATAAAAAAATAATATTCCAAATAATCACAAATTTCTTAATATCTACTGAACTGTGTACTGAGATTTCCTATCTATAGACCATCGATGATTCGTCGATCAAGTAACACCTTGTATTATAATATATTCAATATTTATTTATTTCAGGCACTAGAAGAATGGCCAGGCGCAGAAGATTCACAGGTACACACTATACTTACACTAAATTATTGAGTACTTATGTCTAATTAATGAAACTAAAATATTTTTTTAATTTCTAGGTGTGCAAGAGTGGCAGTTTCTGCGAAGATATCACCGAGGGGAAGATAAGTTTGCCTTTCATACACGCGCTGCAGACAGACAAAGCCGGAACTGTCCTCAGTATCCTTTGCCACATACGAGTACTTTGAGTTAGAAAGCTGATAAATATCTGAAAATCTATAAATAATATATATTCTGAGTTATGATAGAGAGTTGAACTGAGTCTAGTATGGTCTTATACGAATATTTAAATTGATTTTCTTTTGATTCTTACATTGTAATGATAATGTTGACGACTGTTTGAATATATTTTCCTTAATAACAATATAGATATCCTCCGTCAAAAAACTCGTGATGTGCACATAAAGAAATACTGTGTATCCCTTCTTGAAGAAATCGGCAGCTTGCAATATACTCGCGATGTATTGGAAAAGTTGGATCTGGAGATCAGAGCGGAAGTACGAAACTATTTTTATACGTTTCTATTGTTACAGATAAAGAATAAACATATTTTTATTTCACTTTTGCGTACCGACTAAAACGATACATATTATTTTTAATGGCTTATTAATTTCATTAATAAATAATTAACAAAGATTATTCAAATTGTTTACAG
>JBAIZZ010000088.1:0-96349 GCA_037355905.1 Heliconius aoede | reverse complement strand
ATAAAACTGCATCGAATGTGTAAGTGAATGACACTCAATAACTGTAAATTAAGCTTTAATTAAAGCGAAGTAGGTTATACGCTGCCGTGCCAACTCGGAAGTACCCATTAAGGGTCTCTGACCTTTATACTCTATTGGCTACGCGCCCCTTTTTGCAGGTTGTTAAAGAATCTGAACTGAAGTCGCAGCGTTAGGTCTTTCCGTACTGTAAATCAACAAAACACTGTGACTATGGAACACTTAGTGATGCACATCGATCTGTCATCGATAAACCGGTCGAGCGTGAAATCGATTAATCGGTCACAATCACTACAATAACACGGTCGATTAGTTAACAACACAACGTGAATCGATTAATCGTTTTCGCATGTACACGGGGTGAGCACGCTGTGTCCGTCGTGGTGAGTTTCTACTCACGAGTGAGGTTCGGGGTTAATGTCTGGGGGCTCCGCCATGACGAAACCGTCCGTTACCGATTGCGTATCGATAATCGGTTTGTCGGTAATTCTTCTATCGGCTGGGGGCGTCGCGGTCTCCGCGCTGGGCGGCGTGAGGAGGAGGCTAGGATCCACGCCGACGGCGGGCGGGCGGCCGCGCGGCAACCGCAAGCTTAGGGACACGCTAGCCCGCTTTTGCAAACGGCAATCTGACAATATCGATATTATGAATCGATATCATTATGCCATCCATATCGATGTTTTGTGTCGCCAAATGAGTTGAGCCAATGTACCAACGGGAAGCTAGTCTAGTAGATTTTCCGTTGTTTTTTTTTGTGCGATTTAGCATGAATGCTAACTATATTGTTAATATGCGAGGGTGACATTCTGTAATAATTATCTATGAGTGAGATTTTAGTAATTACTTATTAATTGTTACTCGCGAGTGTGTAGTCCCGCAATGTACTAACTATTAATATTGATATAATTTAATACTCCATCTTGTTACTAGTTTCGATTAAATGGATTGATTTGTTAAATTTATCAGGGCTCCGGACCCAAAAGTTAAAACGGGACCCTAACACAGTGAAAAGTTGGGGCCTGGATTATGCTTGCTTGTTGGAGTGGATTATGACTATAGCTTTGTGAGTCTTATTTGGGTGATTTTGTATGAATGCTCCTTTGCTGTTAATAAGCAAGGTTGACATTCTCTAATTGTAAGATGTATATGTAATGTAGTATAGTTACTGATAAGTGTAAAGTTGCATGGTGCAGTCTTCTCTTCTGCAATGTACTAATAACATCGATATTATGAAACAATATTGTTTAACAACCTATCTCTATGCTGCCAAATAGAATCAAGAGTCAAAAAATTATATATTCTTTTTTTTAGGTGACTTTGTATGAATACTCGATGAGTGTTGATAAGGGAGTGTGGTGTTAGCTAATTATTATCTAAAGGTCGGTTAAATTTAAAGTAATGTGTTTACTGGCGAGTGTGAAGTCAGCGCCTGGAGTGGTCCTCTTTCCCGCAATGTATCGATAATGTGCTGTTGATAGTATATAGATTTTATAGATGTATCAGTTTAATGGTATGGCTAATTGAAATGGTTGTCGAATGATTTTTACAATATAGCTTAAAATAAAAATAATATATTATATGAATAAAACATAGCCCTCCAGCATAATTGTTGATATTAAAATAGTATAATTATTTCAATCTCTCAGGCATTCATCTTCTTCCTTTTTCTATATAATGCCATCAAATAAACAAATAGCTATCAAAGAAACAAATCTTCTTGAATTCCTTGTGAGTCATGGTAATATTCTTTTCATATACGTGAACCATATCTTATAAATGTTGAATAAAATAATATAAAAACTCTTACAAAATAATAAAATTGAAAACAAAAGAAAAATAATTTAACTTAATCCCTAAGCTTTTTTTACAAATAATATTTTTAAAACTTTCAATAACCAATACTATACCTAAAATTGGTACCTCCATAAGACATCAATACTCTCTATAAATAAACACGATTAAAAAATATATCACGAATCTAATATCGATCCTTGTGGTCATCGTCACACAGCCGTGGCTTAGCGACCTAGCATCTTACTGTAAACAGGACGATTGTGGGTTCGAATTCCACTTGGAGAGTGGTAACAAGATAGAGCGCGGCGTTGAGTTCTCTCACTTAGCACCCAATGTCTCGAAAATCCAGTCCATCCAGATGCACAGAGTGAAACGCTGGATTCCTTGTCTACCATACAATACGCGAGATACAGCGTGAAATCAAGAAAAAAATCCATTACTATCATAACTTTAATTGAATAAAATAAGCTCTATACTCACTTCTATCAATATTGCGTTGCAAATGCGACGCTACGCGATGGCGGGCATCACTGTACTCGAGATGGAGGCCGAGTCTCAGCAACGTAGGGTTCTGCTCCACTAATCGAGTGATCTCCATTTCGATTTTATTGCCGAGGACTTGGGAACGCTGTTGGGGAGAATGACAATTTTATAGCAATGTTTAGTTTAACCAATGTTTGTTTTTATAAATGGTTTGAATGGTTACCTGATTGGAAGCTCTAAACTCCTCCACAGTATTAGTGACCAGTAGTGCATTCACGAGCTGCACCACACCCGCGGGGCTTATAAAGTTGGTTTCCACGTTGACCACGCGTAGAGCAGAGTTTGCTTGTAAGGCGTCGGCCAGTAGTTGTGCGGTACGGTCGTTGAGACCCACATTAACTAGAGACAGCACTTCTAGATGGGTGTTCGTTTTTAACGACTCGAATAGTTTCTCGAACTTCTCGTCGCTTATGTTCTGTAAAAAATAATTATTATTGTTTATTGTTTTCTGACACTTCTGTTCTCCTCTCTCCAAGGAATTCTGGAGGTATTGCGTAATTATATTTCAATAAATGACTAATACTGTTAAGTGATTTCTGGGATATGATCAGTGTTTAATACATATACATATTTAGCAAAATAGACTATTAAGAGAATTATAAATTTCTTTTCTTCTAGAATTTTAAACACAAGATCAGTACTAAATTAGACATATCTTCAAAATTTAATTATAATCTTTACGAATCGAGTCATTGTTACAAGAAAGGCCTAAATAACTAATTACCTTAATATTATTCCAATTGAGATCAATGAACGACTGGTCATTCTCTTTAACCCTGTCGATGGCCTTGTCAGGGTCAGCGTCGTTAGGGGGGTCCATGGGGTATACCTGGAAAACATAGTATAAAACAATATAGGTAATTTTTAAATAACTTAAAAAGTTTTTTTTTAAAACTATATCGCGCATATAGCAGTTACCGGTTGAAACCCTCCAGTGCCAAGATACTACATTTTGAGTTTTTCACTTAAATTCTTGACATTGCCTCTTATTTGGCGGAACTCAACGCTGCACTTTGTCCACCAGACCCCATTTTGATAAAAATGATAATAATTCTCCTTTTATCACATGGGAATCGAGCCCATAACCATCGCATTTAGTCACACAGTCCCACTGCACCAAGATGCATGCCTATTCGTATATTTCGATCCTTTTACGGAAACAGCATATATGTTAAAATATTTCAAACCAATACCTAAAGAAATTAATTTAGATACCTCAACAGTTTAGACAGGATTTTTTTTTCATTTCACGATTTCTATCTATCCTGTATTTCGTGTGACGCACACATAAACATAATACTACAATAATACTACAAAGCGTTAGTGTGCGTGTTTAGGTCATACTTTACAAATGGCGTTTTATTTTGAAACGATAATTTTATTATTTGTTTGGTTTGAAAACATAACTTTTTTGTTTAGGGGAATTTATATTTATATAGAGTAGTTGAAATGTGGTTTCATTTAAAGTGTTGCTTACACTTCCACTCTGTATAAATTTTGCCTACAATTAATCATATTAATTTTTTTATTTAAACTTTTATTTTCATATTACCTTTGGTTTAGTAGCTTTAGTGATGCCGTCCCAACCGAGTCCAACAGGTTGCCCTTTGTTCAATAAAGATGCGTGGTACTGATCTTGATTCATCATTGAATGGAAACCCAGAATAGCTGGAATAGTTTAAATAGAAAGTTAGATACATAAATTTAATTAAAAAAAAAGGTGTGAAGCAAATTATAGATACATCTAACGTGAAGCCGTCACAGCAGTGTCTTACTGTAGACACAAAGATTGTGGGTTTGATTTTCATCCAGGATAAAAATAATTCTTCTTTCGTATTAGTAACATTCCGAAAATGCGTGAAAATATCAAAAATTTTGTGGAAAGTGGGAATGGAGTATCTTGACCGTCTGCATATAAGGAACCACGGTAATGCTAAAAAATATATATCATTTTCGTATATGAATAAAAAACAATTCCTTTCTGAATTCTTGTTTCTATGTTCTTGAAGAAAACTAAGAAACTGGCTTTTGGAATTTAAAAAAAATGTTAAATTTTTGAACAAGTTTATATTTCTAGTGTTTTTGTTTAATTTCATTTTATGGTTATAGAAATATTTTTACCACAAATATTAAGCCTAAATACTTTTAAGCCTAAGTCTAGCATTATATTAATATCAACAATAAAAAAATATATAATGAAATCGTAACCTACCAATATTTTCATAACAACTATATTAAAATAACCCACTTTTTAGAAAATATTACATCATTGTAACACAGAAACTTATACTAAACATCGAAACATTGTTTTAATGTCGAGACAAAAAATCATCAATTAGAAGAAACTGGGACGCACGCCAAATAGTTGCAAATTCCAACTGAATGTTATTATAAAGGAGTTTCAGAGTTATCTAGGGCACTTTACAATACGTCATGGCAGGCAAACTGCGTATAAAAGTTATTTTATCATATGTTCAGTAAAAAATCTGTCTTACCAGCGAGATCTATAATCTCCTCCTGGCTGGCACTGGTAAGAGCCTGTTCATATTCATCGCCTAAATCAATAGTTATTTGTTCATCAGCGTCACGCACCTTTTCTGGGACCGGTGGTGGAATCCACTGTAATATGAAAATAATATAATTTTAAATGTAATTAATTATATAGTTATAAAATAAACCGAACAAGCGTGTCGGGCTAGCCCACCAAGGGTTCCTTACAAAAGTTGAAAGTCTCGAGCTTTTTCCAAAATCAAGCTTAGCTTAGTCCTTTTATCTGATACCTCATTTGAAGCCGCTAGGCTACAATACCAAATTTTGCCCCCCTTGTAAGGCTATTATTTTTAAGGAATCAACCAAAATTTAGTTTTCAGATTTTTTCCTGAACTAATACTATCTGTAGATGTTAGCTGCAAAATTTCATAATTTAAGGTTAACAAGAAGTTATATTATTCATTTTGATTCCCTTTATATTGTCGAAATACGTGGTTTTTGCGATATAAATGGCCATATCTTTCTTAAGTAAATGTAGAAATACAATTTGTACAGGGAATCATGGGATAGTATATCTAAGTATATGGTTTGAATTTCAATTCAATATCTTCAAGTGTTCTAG
This sequence comes from Heliconius aoede, assembly GCA_037355905.1. NCBI lineage: Eukaryota > Metazoa > Arthropoda > Insecta > Lepidoptera > Nymphalidae > Heliconius > Heliconius aoede. Next base: position 90,882 of record JBAIZZ010000088.1, on the reverse strand, counting down.
AGACAAAGGCTCTAGACAGACAGATAAAGTGATCTTATAAGGGTTTCTTTTTTCTTTAGAAGGCACGGAACCCTAAAAAGCACAGCGCAAACAAAAACAATCTAATGTAAAGAAGCCAAGACCATTCTATAAGTTTCGCCCGAACATAAGAACTCGCATGCTAAGTGATTGAGCTCAATGCCACACTTTGTTTTAATAAATTGGGTTAAAAAAAAGAATTTAAATATAATAATTTCTCCTAGTGAGTATCGAAATTATAGCCGTTGTGTTTAAACACCACAATTGGCTCCTATATAATATTTGACCAGATCAAGAAAATGGAAATAATTCAATCCCCCTTTTGGAAATCGGAGCCACAACTATCGCGTACACTCTTGTGCCCCTGCACCACAACGGCGTAATTTATAACTCTTATTACTCAATTTTGGAATTAAAATGGCCAGATGAGTATGCTTTGTAATATACATATTATCAATAACATATTTAAAAGAATTAAAGATTAATCTTTATGAGAATTATGTATAATAATTAACCAGTGGATATGTGTATGTCACGCATGATTAGGTAGTTAGAACATATTAATGTAAGTAATTATATATGATACTTTACTGGTAATTAAACACAAGTGGACATGTTTCATGAGCCCATGTGTAACATAAGGCTGTAGACTTTATGCTCAATTAGATTGAATTTTGATACATCTGTTATATAAAAAAAATAAGTTCTCTCTCATTAAAATTTTTCATGTCTAGAATTAGTCAATTATTAATTAAATATATAACGGTATAATATAATTTTAATGGTATAATTATATGTATAATGGTATAATTTTAATGATCTGGGCATTGAAAGAAATGACTTTAGCTAGATGAGCTAGCGCATTTAGAGAATATATATTTAATATGTAAAGAAAAATTTTGTACTTTGTTTTTAAGAAAATTATAAAACTATTTTTTAAAATGAAGCATAAGCAATACATTAAATTACTAAAATAAATACAACACACACAGCTATATGTTTGACTATATACAGTTTTGTATACAGTAACATACACATTGCTGGCAACGCATTCCATACAGGTAAATTCCTTCTCTATTAACTCTACCTACTAATTGATCATATTCATTGTCGTGCTGTTTTGGATTACACTTCCAGAAATGAAAGTGAAGACATACAAACATACAAATCTACGTACCTTTTTACCACGTATAACGCCAGGAACATATGGTTTGACCTCCGGCCGATCTGGTGTCTCCAATGCTTGTTTGTTAATGTGCTCAATTAATTTCTTACGATTGAGCGGACCCGTGGGGTCCTTCTCGCACGCGTAGTTGTTACGTTGGGACGGTGGTAGAAAATTATCCTGGAAAAATTCCATCATTCAAATTATTTTTAGTACAATTGAAAATTCTATCTTTTTCAGATAACTATAATAAATTACTTTCAGATAACTATAATAAATTACTGTTATTATTTTTATTATTGAAAAGAAATGAGGCCATTGTAGCACAAGGGCACAAGAATTCGTCGAAACGTGGGGAACGGAAGAGTCTTTAATGGGAATGGAGTGCCTTAACACTAGGACTTCCCTTTGCCTACCCTACTATATGCGGGATACAAAATGAAATTAAAAAAATCTTAAGACAAGATAAAAGATATAAAAGTTAAGTGTAGTTGTGTTTATTTAAGGGCTCCTTCCTTAATTTCACTGCAAATAAACATAAATTAAACTAAGTGTAATTTTATTATATAAAATTTATAATATATTAGCTATTTTTTTAAATTTTAAAAAGTAACATTAAAGTTGCCATTATCAAAAATTTACTATAGAATTTGATTAAGGTATTTCAATTATTAATCACTAGATAGTTAGTATTTAAAACAACACTCAACCTTATAGGATTACCTTTTGTAATATAAGTATTATTGTAATAATTATACTATCACAAACAAGGATACAGCATATTAAATAATGACCTTTATACATATAAGCATAATATAACTGTTAACTGTAACTCCAGCCAAGGTTTTTTTTTGAATTGCAATCACAATTGTAAATAAGATATTTTTTTAAATTATAATTAAACTAAATAGCATATCTGTACAATAATTTCTTATCTTGAAGGTGTTTAATTCAAAATGAGTACACTCAAATTGGAACAACAATTATCATTGATAAGCGTTTCGTTAAGTGATAAAAGTGAAGTACTCATAAATTATTACTTTTTCTACTTCTTATTGATCAAAATGGCAAATATTTTTTTTATAGCTGTATGCTTTATCTTGTATAAGTTTTCTCAGCCTACTCTGACCCCTCAGTGTTGACTGTATGCTGTAAGAACTTAGTGTCAAACCTCACCAAATTCCAGACATTGAGTGTTGAGTGACAAAACCCGACACCAGAATAAAGAAAAATGTATTTTTGTATGTATTGATTGATTGATGAATATTATTTAATGATGTATTTAAACTACCTAAGAAAATAATTTAGTTCAGAAATTTAATATATACATTGTGTTATAAAAATTAAGATTGCATTACTCAGGTTTTGCAATTTATAAAAATAATTAAATCAGCTTCACACTGTATCCCACTATCACACTGCAAGGCAGACAGAGGGAATGACCTAGTGTTAGGACACTGTGTTCCCCACTTTCTGCCAAATTCTGGATTTAATTCCCCCACTCTGATAAAAAAAATTAAGTTCTGTGTATAGATTATACCTGTCTCCTTATGTGGTTAATTTAGAATATTATCAAAAACAAGAAGTTAGCTTTTGTTTTATGAATAAATTTCCATGTTCAAAATTCAATCATCAAGTGTACAATATTTTTCATACAATATTTTCAAGGTTCAATTTTTACTTTTACCTACTCTTGGTCATTTAACAATACAATTAGTATAGTCAGTATAATGATGTTTGGCCTTCATGAGTATTCTATAGTTCAAGACAAGATGAGTCGATATGTTTTAAAAGTATGAGTATTTTTTTATCTTTGGTGATGATACTAATCATGAAGCATGGTAATGCATATACCGTTTTTCCTATAATTTACATTATTAACATAAGCAAGTGTAAATATTAATTATATAAGCAATGGATGAATAGTTATAATTTTACTCACGTCTGGATCCACCTCCTTAGCGAGCATAGTAAGCTCTTCCTGCGACAACTTGGCTAGCAGTTCGTCAACGTCGACTTCATCGTAAGCGGACAGCTCGCGTCCATACAGCTTGGCTGGCGTCGTCATGGTCGTCGTCTTCGTCGTGGACGACTTCTGCAAAACAATACACAACACTTAACACTTCAATCCTTTACGTAAGCAATTTGAAGCAAAGAGCATTCAGATAAACATCGAATTTGACAGGTTTCTGTACACCACACCCACTGTTGTTAATTGATCGATAAATGTTTTAACGACATAATAATTACAGTTACGTTGACGTCGACGATTTGTGTCATTTTATTCTATAATTTGTAAACAAAGTTAGTAATATCTTACTTTTAAATAATAGTCCGAATTTAATAAATATATTTCTAGTCAAGTATCCACAGCAAACGACAAATACGGACTGGAACTGGAAGTGGAAAATAAAGTCGAATAAAGGAAAGAGAACAGCATAAATTATTGTCGTGTGCGACAGAGACAGAGATTGGCTAGGGAAGGGTACATATTGTATGTATGCATTGGCAAGACGAAACATCGAATCGATGCCGGTTTCTTATCATGTTTTTTACTAATAAAATACAAAATTGTATTCACAAAAAATAAACATTAATAGATTATGTGATTTTTTATATTATATTTAATGAACAAAAAATTAATTATTTGTTTTCTAAGTATTTTATGGTTTTATGTAATATTACAATAATAAATATTTTGAAATGATAATAAATCATTTAAATCTAATATTCACAGCAATTTTTTTACAGATTTTTGTTTTAGGTTTACATTATAAATATGTGTTTTTAATTAAACCACCTATTAAACCTAGTATAACGTTATGATTTAAATATATTATGATATAATCAGACGCATACAATTTTTATCTTGATAGACGGAAGGAGTCATTCAAACCAATCACTATTATTGCACGAGGTCGTGACATTTTATGTGTCATAATGTTCTTTACAATAGGAGGATTGCGCAATAGTCTACTCGATGCCTCGTCTTCACAATGGCTTGCTGTTATTGAACTTAACAAGATGATTTTAAGCAGAGAATTACGTTTGCCGTAATTTCACTGTAGTAAAGAATGACGTCATGGACCTTATTATTAGCCTACACAATGAAGCATTTATGTACTCGTATGTGCATTTAGCATTAGCGTACCGAAATATTAAGCAAAGTGCTTATTGGTTCACACATTTCAGATTGAGCATCGAGAAAATATTTATTTTTTAAATAATTGATATAGAGACCCGACTTCAAAACTTTATTTAAATTTTTGTACAATTGTAAAAACAAAATTGCAATTATTGATCCTTATAAACCTTCTAACTAATTAGGACGTAACGGTAACGTAACCGTTATTTTTGGAGTCAGGTCTAATACGGGTATTTTTTAAAATCCATTTTTTTGTTTGGTGTATTTAGTGGTTTTTTGTTTTGGCTGACACCGGCTTTAAAAATAACTGATTTTAAATAGTAAATAGGACTGAATTCCACTACTCAACAGGCAATGCTAAAGCAAATAAAAAATAAAGTGGAACGTTACAAACCGAGATTAATTATGAACACTAGGTTCCCAGGTTATCTCTACCTTCCCTGTGTGTATGTGTGGGATATGTTTGAAGCTAAAAATATATAATGATCGCTATAGTATATACTTCTTTATGTAATAAGTGCACTATTGAAATTACGATAAAAGCTCGAATATCCAAATGAAAAGCTTTATTAACATTTTGTATAGCGTGGTAATTGCATCAGAAACAAAGCATCATTATTAGTAATTTTATTTTTCTCACATTAGCATAACTTGATATAAAAGATACGAGAATATTTAACACTATTTAGCGAGATAGATTTAGCGAGATAGCGAGCGAGATTGAGAGTGAAAGTTGCGAGTATGATACCATTGTGCCTATCTTTTATTCTTAACGTTAAATTTTCGTGAATTTGTATTAAAGATAAGTTTAAAATTGACATAACTTGTCATAGTATATGCTTAATATAAAATATAATAAGGTTCACAGAAAGCTTTTGTCGAGTGTTTTATTGCATTAAAATAGTTAAGCTGCATAATGATTGATTCGTTAAACGATTGTTCCTGTTGACCGCGCAACGCGAGCTCGATCGCTGGCGGGCCGCCAGTCTGCTATAATTGGTGGTCGCCACACCAGAGACAAACGGTATTATTAGCTGCACTCTCGGCCACTGGCCTTCCGAACGATATAAATGTGATTCCGGAACAAAAAATATTTTTATTGTTACGAATCGCACTTGACCTATTAAATAGGGATGTGCTAGAATGCAATTCACTTATTCAGGTTACAAGTTAAGCGAGTTTTTTATTCTATAAAATATTTTTAATCTGTGATAAATTGTAATTTACAATAAAATGTCAAGAATATATTATAAGCGTAATATTTAAAAGTGAAAAATTGTCATCCGTTAAATCATTCATATTTATTATTACAATAAAATATTTTATTTAGAGATGTCATTACCTTACGGACCGCCCGTACCTGTGTCTCCGTTAATAAGAGGAATGAGATATGCGATGCTTCTTGCAGGAATTGTTTACGGTCGTTTAAAACAAAAAGTGTATGAATCGATGGAAGCTACATGGCGGGAGGAGGAAGCTGAGAGAAAGATAATAAGAGATCGGGAAATGGCAAAGTTAAAAGCTAAGATCGATGCGGAAGAGAAAGAAAACGTTCGTCTTCTAGAAACAGGCGAATTATTCAAATAATTTTGTTATTTAGAAATTTTTTAGGAAGCGTCGTCATCGATGTCAAATAAATTATAATAAATTCTCGATACTAACGTACTTTGTTTAATTATGTACGGCCTATATAGATTTCAAATTACATATACAATTTTTTGCAAGACTTGATGCAACTGTAATAAAATTTTTTTGTTCTGCTTCACGCTGTATCCAGCACACAGCAGGGTAAGTTGCTAACAGCACCATAGCTACGAATCTTACAATTTTGTTTTACTTGTGTGTATTTTCTTTAAATGCAATAAAAAATATATAGCTAAAATAAATTTACGATGTCTGTTCTGTCACAATCTTTTCATCGAGTTATAATATTTGATGAATATATTGTCTATTTTCCGATTATTATTCTAGATATAAAATAAAATGTTATTTTTAATAATAAAAAAATATTTTGCTAACTAAATGCAACACTTTCGATAAAATTATATACAGACATTCAGATCACGTAATAATTTATCTTCATGTATAGACTTTAGATGGATGTTCACTTTCGAAGCGAAACTCGAAAGTTACAAAAAGGTTTTCACCACACCATAGTGTTATACGTCGCAGTTATAGCTATTGTATATCGTTTTACACTTTGGGAATATCACATGAGCATCTTAAAACTTTCTAATTATAGAGATATACCATGTGAAAAGGTATAATTGATTGACACCGCTGCTTCTTACGAAATGGTTGAATAATGGTGTTAAAGTTCAGATTTCGTATTATGGTTTTTTATATTATATGGGTTCAAAATATGTATTTTTTTTTATGATTTATTGTTGTCGTTTGACGCTAATTAATAGCAATTGACGCTATCCCGCTGCTTTTCGTCAGCCTCATCCATTTATATGAGAAACGAAATATGTACATGAAAAATTCATAAGTAATAATGCAATGTTTTTTAAATGTTAACTATTGATTAACTTGAGTGGGAGTGGGAACAATAGAAACAGCCTTGAAGGGAATCAAGATAGAGTTGTATGGAAACAATGTTATCTTTGTTTTGCCATTTAATTTTATGTTTTGTTCTTCGCCTTCGTTTGGTTTGCAGATTTCTATTGATCATTTTGATATTGTAGGTATAGGTATATGTTTTTTTATTTCTTTATATAGTCTTTGAAATATATAAAAGAATAAGTTATTTATAAGTCATATTTTAAGAAAATTATCAACCACCGCCATTCTATTGAGTGCCTCCAAAGTGCCTATAAAATTAGGCGAAAAGTGGGGAGCGGAGTGTCTTAACACTACGCTCCCCTTGCCTACCCTACTACATGCGGGATAAAGCTTCACGCTTTATATCCCACACACAGCAGGGTAGGCAGAGGGTGAAAGCGTGACGTTAAAAAAAAAACAAAATAATTTTTAATCGTACAGCCTACCTACTTATTTTTTAATATTACTACATATTATATTAATGTTGTTGAAAACGTAGTGTCTTATACGGACATAAATTTATCATAGCGTCACTCCATCACTTTGGAAGATAGGTGGTCGCTGTTATTGTATTACTAATTAAGCAATAAATACTTTATCTTATCTATATCTTTATCTGTATATTTTTTTATTCAATACCAAATAGAATATCCATTTCGGCAAACTTGGTGTCAAGCGAGAGCCACATTTTTCGCTATCTAGGTAGCAGCCAATTATGGCTGATATCTCAAAGAGTTGTTCACCTACATACTGCTAATTCTTATTCATTAAATTAGCGACCCAATCAACGAAATTATGTATATCAAGTAAGCCGCTAAAAACAAAGTAAAAAAAATCTTTTAACGTACTAGGGCTGTGTGTCTAAGAGTAGGTACACTGAATACAGAAATAGGAAGATATTTAAAATCGAATTAAATGTAAAACCTGCTTTATAGCCTATACAGCCCACATTAAAAGTCTTATTCAAATTAATACACGAAATTATTATTTTTATTTATATTTTGACATTATTTATATTTTGATCTATTCACAGTTAAATATAATTATGATAAATAACATATAACTGTCATGTCTTCGGTACATATCTTGGCTTAGAATTAGTAATGGTTTGAATTGAAAAAATCTTTTTGTACTGGATAGTCGAGGAAGGCCAAAGTCGAGATTACATCACGTCAATCATCCATTCATGTACCCAACTGTATTTTCATTGTTATTTTCATTGAACCAAGAGGACTCACACCCACATTTACACTATATCTCACACATAGCAGGACAGGCAGAGGGCATTTGGTAATCTAGTGTTAAGACACTTCGTTTCCATTGAGACATTTACGTTCCCCATCTTTCCACCGAAATGTGAAGGTATTGCCTCATTACCTCGAATAGGAATCGGATTCGCAACCTGTCGTGTTTACATGCACACCTTGGCCACTGCTAATACTGTCCTCTCTACGCCACGAATGGCTTTCCTGCACCACGTATGGCCTCGTTTTCATTCATTGATAATACATTTTATGAATGAAAACGGCATGTCATTATTGCTCTCAGTCACACGCTTGTGCCCTTGCGCCACGACACGTCATTTTTTTTGTTCATTTGATTTCTTTGTAAGGGTGGATGTTTGTTCCACTTTTCAGCAAAAACTACTGAACGGATTTGAATGAAACTTTAATATAGCTCTACAACTAGAAACAGTAATATAGCTCACACTTCATATAAAAACACAGGCTAAAGATTTTGTATAAATTAGCTATTATAATATAATAAGTTATAGTGGGCAAAGCCGCGTTTAGGTCGCTGGTATAAATTAAGTATACAACGTTATATTTATACCCGCAAAACCAGTAAGCCATAGAGACAACACTGTTTTATGATTTATTCATGTAATGGCAACGTCAAGAAACTTAACAGTATAATCGCGGTTCACTTACGCATAATTAATTACAGGAAAAGAGCTCGTTAGCGACTGCAGCTTGGTTCTACACTGAATGGTTCTTAATACTTATGACGTAAGAGCTATCTTATTAATTATCACTTGCTACTGCTACGGTCCATATCTTTTATTGGTTCGTTGAAATTATGTTGCGAAGTATGCGAAAAAATGAAAATTGCTCTCAATATCGATCTTAGAGACAAAAGCCTGGCCTAAGAGAGCCTAAGAGATTTTTAGCTCCACGCTGTAGCCCGCACACAGCAGAGTAGGCAGAGGGAGCCTAGTGTTAAGACACTCCGTCCCCATGACGGCGATGACGGCCCCAATTACAATTCAAATTCATATTAGGTATATAGAGATTATATTAAAAACAAAATTTTGAAATACAGTATGTAAACAGTTCTTGACTTGAGAAATAGACGTTTGACCCCGTCACGCTTGTTGGGTGTATGAGTATACTCGCATTGTTACGCAGCGTTGGACGTAATCGTTTACATTATAATTATAGCGTTTTCCTGATTTCTATATTGGGAAACGGACATTTAAATCGATTACAATTGTATAATAATAATGAAATCGATATTGAATAAACAAATAAATATTCTTGCATTTAAAATTTGTCTGTATATTACACAACTGTACTAAATTAGATATTTTTTTTTGTTGTATTCGTTATTGTCCGGACATGATTTATTGAATAGTTTGTTTTGAAACGTCGTAATATTTGTTTTTATTTGTTCCCAGAGGAGTTTGAAATAGAGGGTTAAAGTTTTTATATCCTATATATAAATAGCGCGGTCGTTTTCGTAGATTTAATTACTTTTGACGCGGACAAAGCCTCGACCTAAAGGCTTGTTGATATTAATAATTATATCACTATAAATAATAATATTTATTAGTATATGCAGGAAGTTTTATTAATTTACTTATTTTATATTGTTCGCTGTCACGGGTGCGTTTTTTGATATATATTCAAAACATTTTAATTGATATTTAAAAATTATCAAATTATATACTCATTATTTTAGTTTTTTCTCTGCTTTTGGCGAAAGAATCCCGATTTTTTTATTAAAATTAAAAAGGCCCGCTTTTCTTTGAGATAAGATCTGGCAACGCTGTATACAATATACATTTTAAAAGTAGAGATTATGAAAACAGTGAAACATCAGACTTGTAAAGTTATTTAAGAATGTAAATGAGTTATTAAATATTCTTAAAACCAGTCGTAGCACCGGTGGAGGAGCTGTGTGTTCGATTTCCACTCAAGGAAATAAAATATTAAGCGGAAAGAATGATTTGGCGGATAGTGAGGTCCTAATAGAGCAGAGTGTCTTGACACTAGGTTCCCGGTTGCCTCCCCTACCCTGCTACGTGCAGAATACAGCATGGAGGTAAAAATAATTTAGTATCTATACCGTCGTAGATATACATCAGTAATGTAATTATAAACGTATTGCATATATATATATATTATATATAGTCGTTAGGTCGCTTAATGACTTACTTCCTTAATTTCGTTTGTAAATTTGAATAACTACCGGTTTGGCAATTTAACGTGAGAAATGCGGGGCTTTTGAAAGAAAGTTTTATGGTTTCTTTTTAGAATTGTTTTACTTGTACAATGTGGTATATACATGGCTTCTTTATTACATTTTTTTATCTTCAGTCATCCTCTTTATGTTGAGGACAGTCGTGTCCCGGGCACAAGCGTGCGACTGTAAGCGCGACACGTTGTGGGTTTGATTCCCGTCCGAAATAATGAAATAATTTATATATATAAATATTCCATGAGGGATACAGCGTGAAGCTAAAACAATCTCCTTCCTATTTGGATTGGGTCCTAGTGATATATTATATTATAATTATCCATAATTAATTCTTCATTTACCTAGTGATTGATATTTTAAATCTAAACGTACAGAAACCTAGTACAATTGTACTAAAATTGCGTTATGGTATTTAATTAATCTATACATAAGAATAAAACTAACCTAAATGTTCTTATAGTGTTTCACTTCCTGAAAGCTAGAATTAAATAAAATTGAGCAATGTATGTTACAGAACAAGCAGAATCGCTTTGTAATCTTGTTGACTGTTTATAAGAAATCGCTATTACGTGATGATAAATACGATGCAATTCTACAACATTTTATTTTTACCGTAGTGGCACAATTGGAAAACGTGAGAAATCATGACATGGTAAATCTCAGAAATCTATATCCATTCATTGAGCTTATTGTAAACTAACTGGTAATTCTAACAAAAAAAAATAATAATTTCCGTAGCTGAAATCGAAATTTTATATTTGTATGTCCAAGATACATGTAAATAATATTGACGACGAGTGTTAGTTCAACTTTTATCTGACTGACTGTATTTCTGTTTGTCTGTGCCAATCTCCAGAATAGCTGAACCGATTTTTATGAGACTAACATTAAAAGATAAAGGAGGCTGATGCTATAGGCTATTTTCCAATCCGGAGTAAAATTTAGATTACAAAAGTAAAATTGAAATTTTTACTAAGTGCGGTCTAGGTTAGTGATTTTACAGTCGCATAATTCGAGTGTCCCGTTTTGAAGAACCGGTCCAACGTTATCGAACGGTGCGATCTTGGAAAGTCATCGTTGTGACAAAAACTTAATAAGCCCGATTTCTTTTTTTCTCCTTTTTTTAAATAAAAAAAATTAACACAGATTTTTAGTGTTGCTAGATGTTATTGAATGAGTTTTTAAATTTTAAATTGATTTAGAATCAGAGGTGATTTAACAACAGCAGAAATAAATGTTTAGTAAAAAGTTATATTCTGGTATTTCCGGTTGTTGTGGAAAGTGGTCGCTAAAAACAGGTGAATTTCTTGTAGTTAATGTTCGCCGACAAGGTGTTATATAAAGAAATCTATTTACAAAAGATCTATGAAATTTATATAAAAAATAACTATATAATACCTGTTGCAGACTGTAGTTGGTTCATATTTTTTGTTTACTATCAAAGACTTAAATAGCGTATCGAAGTCATATTGGCTAATATTCTGATGTGGAAAATTCATACTTATTATTACGTTTAGACTGACAGTAAGTTGAATTAATTTATATGTGGGATATGGCAGGGTAGGCGAAGAGAACCTAGTATTAAGACTTCGCCACCCAATTTACAAGCAGTGACTTTTAAAATATTTGAAAATATATAGATATTAAAAATATACTTAAATACATTAATTGTGAGAGTCGTACATCTAAATCGCATTTCACAGTCGATTCTGTAACAATAGAGTTAATTTATATATCGAAGTCGGATCGATTCGTCTCGTCGTGGAACACTTTACAAACCTAGTTTACATTTTACACGTGACATTTTAAAATATACTACTGCGCACAATCTTGATATTACAACAGCAAAGTATGAAATTTTTTTATAACGCATATACTCGTTCTTGGATATTATATAATGCTAGTTCTTATACCTATTGGATTTTAGAAATCAAAAATTTAATATTTTGGCATATAAGTATTTATGTTCGATATAATGAATTAATTTAAAAACCGGTAAAAACTTTCACATTATATATAAGATCGTTACGTCCTGCGAGCTAAGTCCTGTTACTCAATTAGACCTTGATCTACCCGCATAAACCCTGAAAGAAGGAAATGACAAGGATAAGAACAGGAGATCTTATCGTTATCTTTTCGTTCTTCCAGGTATAGTTATTCTAGGAGAATCTACCTAAAGTGAATTGTGTTCCGCCTGTCCGTTCTTGAATTTCCATCCAATTTTCGAGAAAAAAATGGACTGTCAACATAAAAAGTAGTAAATAAATAAAAATAACCGCCAGATCATTGAAATTTGTATATTTAACATTACGGTATTATTTAATATTTACGATTTTTAAAGCCAAAATCGTTTTACATTGGTTTTTTGTTTTGTGTTTAAAATACAACCGTGTGATAATTTTAGAATAGTCTCTCTACCGCCTACTTACAATAGTTGTTAATGTTTTTGTTTTAAACGATTCGCTCATTATTCTCTTTGTTAAATGTTCAAAAGACGAGAAATGTAAGCGAGTGATATGTTTTTATTTGTGTTCTTTGTTGTAAATATGAAAACATATAGATATACAGAGCCCTGTGAATGCGACTGATTGTGGGTTCTATTCCCACTCGAGGAAATGAAATATTTATTTAAATTTATACTTCCATTTCTTGGCTCTGGCGTTGAACACACGTAATGCCTCCAGGAATCGGCGGAAAGTGCGGAACGGAGTTCCTTCTGCGTAACTTGCTGTGTGCTTCAAGCTGATTTAATTTAATTTTATATAGATATATATTTTTTTGCTTTCAAGCATTTTAAGAGGTAGAGCAAACCTGACCTGGTGGTAAATTTCTACTTTCTCTACTTCCATTTGATTACCAGGTCCCGTAATTTAGACGGTATTTTATATACTTAGACAGGAATATATTATATATCTTTAAATCAAATTTAATGCATTCATCGCAAACAGGCGTGTCAAGTGTGGCCCCGTGTCTTACACATGTATTAAAATAATAATGTTGAAATACAATATATCGCACATTTAAATAGGTAAATACATATGTGGGGCAGTTGTGAAGCTAAACTATAAAACTACTACTAACTACTTTGTTTTTTAAATGAGTAAGTGAGGAACTCTGCATATATCTATATCTATAGAATACCCACAATATATATCTATAGATTTTTTTTATCTAACCATGCTTCATGAATGTATCTGCCTAAGTAAAGTACAGTCATTTTAGAGATATACTCTATATATCTCGGGCTCAGCACACTATAATTAATGTAAAAATAGTGATTTAAATTTTGTATGTCAACACCATTTTTGGCAAGATGCTACAAATTTTAACAGTTTAGTGTAAACTAAGACTAAGAAATAAGATGTTCTCTTATCCAATAGAAACTTAAGGACAATGGACGTTGGTAAGGCCGAACCGAGGCCGCGACGGAGGCGCCCACAACTAAATAATAAATAATTTGACTCATTTCCTACAAAATGTGGGTCTCGGCAGATACGGAAGATAATTTATATTAAAAATGTGACATCAAAGTTATGTTATATCTTTTGCAGTAGTCGAATACAGCGTTGTTGATTGCTGCTAGTAAAACGTCTCAATAACAGTTCTGTTTTTCACGACCGCGATGGAATTTATTGCTTTTTATTTATTTTTTTTCAGAGGAAAAATCCACTTTAGCTTTTCAATAAAACAATTAACATTTACTTACTTATTCAAACCTTGGACTATATATATATGTATATATAGGAAATTTATATTTGTATTATAATAATAATATAAATGTAGAGCAGTCACGCAAAAACGGCTGAGCAAATTTAAATGAAATTTAGCACACATACAGTTTATTGTTTTAATTAACATATATTTTAAACTACCATGTATGTATTTATGAAGGATACCTTAATTTGGAGGCCGCGGTGTCCAGGGAGCTGTAGTTAGAAGATAGTTAGGATAGCATATTCATAATTTTTTATATTATTATAGTAATCTCTATAATTTTTTTATAATCTATCATAATAGAGAATTTTATATAAATTTATAAAGTTTTAGTTTTATGACTACGTCGCGTAGGTTTGATCAAATGATGCTTACCTGGACTGTCCAACACAAAGATATATTTTAATTTGATCCTGTAGTTATTGAGATTAGCGCCTTCAAACTTCAATCAATCAGCTTCACGCTGTATCCCGCACACAGCAGGGTTGGCAGGGGGAATCTCGTGTTAAGACACTCTGTTCACTTTCTGGAGGCATTGTGTGTTGAGTGGCGGAACTCAAATATCAATACCAAAGCGAAGAAATGAAAATATAAATTGAAATAAATATTATCTTTCCTCGAGTGGGAATCGAATTCAGAACCAGTAGATTTTGCACACTTTGTGCTTCTGCTCCACGACTGGCCTCAAACAAACTGTGAAGCCTTATAATGATAGTATATATATATATATATATATATATTATTAAAATTCACGCCGTTGTTGTAGAGTAGGAAATATATACACGAAATGGATATACTCGTAGATTCGATCATTTACCAAGTCCAGGGTGTAATAATGTTTAGTTCGCGATTAACACTTATCATCTCGAAACTGTATGAAAGGAAAGTTAAAAAAAATAGATATCTGCTTATCTGATTATAAAAAAATAAAAGTAATTTGGCCTTTAACCTGTGACCAGCAGTCACTAGGTGTCGTTATCTAATGATTAGACATTGCATTCACCAATGAAAGACAAACATCGTACAACCTTCGTAAGCTTAAGCTTTCACCGAATAGATAATTTAATGATATATTAGATTATTACGTATAAACTCTCAAACAACATATATTCATCAACTATCTCATTCATATAATAAATATTTTTTAAGCTGAGACTAAGATTTTTATGAATCTTCCGGTTTCAAAAATACTGAAAGTATTATAATATTATTAATATCAATTAAATTATGCGTAACAAAATTATATATTCATACTTAATTCGCTTTACTATTTTTATTATACTAACTAGCATATTTACTCAAAACGCAACGCCTCCTGAATTCTGAATAAATGAGACTGGGTTAAAACTAGGTTCCCAAGATCCCTTCGCCTACCTGACCATGTCCAGGGTAGAGAGTCAAGTTAAAAAAATCATATTTGTTTTTGAGCAGAATGTACCAGTTTACTTTATGTACTTCATTCAAGATATTATATAATACGAGAAAAATAATTTTAATTGATAACAAATATTAATAATACTTCGACTAAACTTTTTGCAAGTTTTTTTTTGAAATGACAGATTTACAATTATTTTGATCTCCATTATATAAACATCAACATCACATAAAGCACGTTATATTTAAATACGGTGTTGTTGACTTTGAGATGCCATAGCGGCCGCGGATCGGCTGACTCATACTTTGAGTCATTATAATCGTAACTCTCGTATATATAGATCATTGTTTTTTATGTCAAAAGATTTGGGATCTTGATATTATTTTAAATCCACTTATATTTTTATAGTTTCGTTTTAAAAGGCAGAGAGAAAGATGTAATAAAAATATATACTATAAAGGGAATGAAGCGAGCCCGACTTGTGTTTGTTCGTTTCTTTCTATTTACGCTTCAATTATTTTGGTATTTGATTCTTTTGAGTAAAATTTAAATATGTCACTACTCACTGCAATCAAATTACAAAGACCGTCGTAGCGCGGTGGCATCAGCATGTGACTGTTAATATGGCGGTTCTAGATTCGATTTCCACTTGGGTGAACGAATCATTATTTATTAATATTTTAATTTCTGCCCTACTCGAGGAATTGAAATATTTATTTATATTTATGTTGCCATTTCTTTTCTCTGATGTCGAGGCAAAGGACGGCGTTGAGTTCCACCACTCAACACTCAATGCCTCCAGAACTCGATGGAAAGTGGGGAACGCAGTGTCTAAACGCTAGGTTCTCTTTGCCTACCCTGCTGTGCGCGGGAACGTCAATGTACTAACTATTTCGCATTTTTACAACAAACAAACGTACAATTGACCTTTTCATAAGAAATTCTTGTCTCGCGTGTATTTTTAACAACCTTGCTTTAAATATTTATAGCATACTTTTATTTGATATCCAAAAATGTACCTAGAGGCGGGAAGATCTATTTTGGAAGCTAAATCAGCTAAATTCCAAAGAGACATAAGTAAAAGTTGATTTGCCAAACAATTTTCAACTCTAAAGCTTTTCTTTCTTTAAAGATGTTAAGCTTATATTAGATCAACCAAAATTACAAGCTCATTGTTTTGTTATAGTCTATGATGCTATTGAACTGTTTATTGAAGGCATATTGTGTTAGAGAATGTATTCTTTAGTATAACGCATCTCAGCGTTAGGTTTATATTTTTGGCGAAGATCCACATTCCTTCATATATTTTTTCTAGATTTTTTTTCACATTCGGTATCACGAGAAGAGTTAGTTTTTATATTGAATATATTTTAAAGCTCACACTGCATTTGAGCTGCATTATTGCATATTATATGTGCTTACTATTCTCTATTACATACATTTATTGATTTGACTAGCTGTAAACACAATGGTTGTGTATTCAATCCGCAATCCAATGAAAAAATATATAAATTATATGCGATTTCTCGTTCAGGGAGACAAAGTGCGGTGTTGAATTTCGCCACTCAACAACCAATGTCTTGAAAATCGAATGAAGATTGAACTACTTTCCAAAGATAAATAAATTGCAGAATGTTCAATATAAATCTTAGTAGAGAAAAAGACGAGAAGAAAGAAGATCAAAAAAGTTTTCTTAAGTACCGTCATATTTTGGCCTAGCCGCGTTACATTTGTATATAGGTTTCTGTAGTAGATAATTAGCACTTTTGCCGGCTGTCATCAAGCTGCGTCCTCTGTCGAAGCTTTTTGATGTATGTATAACCAAAAATACAAATCCATTCATACAAAAATAAACCATATTACGTGAAGCGAACACGTCATTATTGCGTATACAATATCCGCAGAGACTGCTGTGCCCACGACATACTGTCGTATACTAAGTCTTGTTGACAATTATAGTTCTAAGTGGTAGTTAGTTAAAGATATTTCGACGTGAAGACTAAAATGTTAACCGTTTGTCACTTCAGGTGTGAATCCTAGATATTTATTTTGCCATTTGTAAAAGCTATGAGTGAGCTTTATATACTGTCTTGAAGTTCTTGAGATTGAAGTCATTTATTTGATATAAGTCTTGAGATTAAGGTAATTTATTTGACATAAGTAGATTCAAATTATGATAATATTTTATGTATAATAATATGGTAATTGTAAGGGTGCTGATGGTATAATTACCATATTGATACCAACACACGGACCCTGAGATCTCCAGAGGGAAATTTTGGGGGAAGTCTACCGCTCAAAAGCTCCACGTGATGGTGAAACCGGTTCATACCTCTCAACACTCTTAGCTCAACATACTGGTGTTGCAGTACATCTATTTGTGGGGGCCCACCTAGCGCGAGCCAGCGCCCGTCAACTATACAGTTTGAGACTATTAAAAAAAGCGAATGTGCGTTAGTACCATCCAATAGCTTATTTAGTTTTTCATATTTTCCATAGTTCCTATGTATTATCAGGCGATTATGTTTCGGTAACTGGAACTGGAAGTGGGGTTGATGGGTCCTAGAGAGATGGATCTGATACGTCAGAGTAAAAAAATATACTCTCTAAGGGACCTGAGCATGTTGGACCTGTGTTTCCCACGTAAGCCTTTCACACGACCAAGTTCCTTTGACCTGAGATTCTTCAGATAACAATAATAATATAGGCTCTGTGTCAAATGGAAATCTTTACCACTAATAAATGTTTATTTATATTATTTATTGTATCCAATAAGTCCTTAGATAACGTCAAATTTAAAATGGCAAGATTATAGTTTGGTTAAACTAACAACTACAAGTACAACCACTTCTACATATAACATATCAATAATAACAGTGAAAGCTACAAAAAAATAATAGTATTAATATATTCAATATATATTTTTTAATTGGTATCTTTGATATAACAGAAAAAGACGCACTAAGACAACTAAACACACCTTGAGCTTTATATAATTAGAGACAGACATCACACAAAAACGTGACACTCAGGTGAGAAATACCTTTGAACTTGCACTGGCGAGTGTCAGACAATCGATGTAGGTTAGCGTGGTGGAGTGGTGGGACGTTGTATTTCTAGCGATTCCCAAACAAATATAAACATTGGTTTGAGGGCGTCCGTGCGTTGAACCCGGTTACCACTGCTGGTCTGGACTAAATTGTCATTTTTTTTTTTCTTAATTTTATTTTGAGATTTAGATGTGTCAAGAATCATTGGACGAAAAGGATTCCTAAATTGACAGGCTTTTTGAAAATTTGAGCGTAAAAGCAATCGTAATATTGTCGGAACTTTTATATTATATGAATATTACTTAATTTTTTTTTACATTTTACCCTGTGTTTTGCGTATTCCAGGGTAGGTAGAGGAAATCTGGAGTTATAACTTTAAATAAAAAAAATAAATTTGGTTTTAAGGAAGATGGTACACTGTAAAGTTTTTTTTGTAAAATAGATCTTATAGAATATATCTAGAAATAGATAGCTTTCCAGAAGAAAAAGGCTCTTGTTAGTGGGATGGATTTTCTTACCAGTCCGATGGAATGTGAATGACGGTTAGGATAGTAAGTATATCTACGTCGTCTACCTAAAAGTTAATAGTGTTAATGTTTACTAAACCTTTTTTTAGATATTTTCTTGGTTTGTTTTCATCACGTCGTGGCGTAGCGACATAGTGACGGTTAAAGGTTCGATTTCCAATTGGGACAACGAGGACACCGAAACAATTTCAGAATTATAGGTCAACGGGATGTACAGCTTATAAAAGTTGATTAACTTAAGTTTGTCGGCGTATGCACTCATTAAATAATTTCTAGAACAAATTGTTAGTGGGACGCCAATTTAGCAACATTGTAAAATCCAATAATGAAGATATGTAACGTTTCTATATATTATGGAATTTCAGATTGGTTTCGATCTATGTATATATCAGAATTTTCCTACAAATGTGTTGATTCCTAATTGTTATTAGGTTTTAAGGGATGTTTATATATAATACAAATATGAAAAAATATTTAATTTAGTTGAATTGGTCTATCTGTTCAAATACCACGCTAGAAATGACCGTGAAGTTATGAAGTTATTTGAAGCCTGTCTGGCTGAACACGTAGTATTTACAATTTAAAAGCTCCGCGCCCCAGTTCGCATAATGCTAAAATATACGCAAAGATAAAAATTTTAATAAAAATATCTTAAGTAGTGCAACCATAAGGAATTTTCATTTTCAAGAAAACCGGTCAAGTGCGAGTCGGACTCGCCCACCGTGATTTCTGTACTAATTTTACGATTATAGGTCAACGGGAAGTCACATGCGAAAGTTGATAAACTTAAGTATGCTGTGTGTGTGTGCATACGCACATATTTTATTTGAAAGAAACTACACAGGCTTATAATGATTGACTTGATTAAAGCTTAAATTTTCTACGCTTTAAGGGATCTTGGATCCAAATATTTAAGTTTTATTAGCTTATCTGCACCACGCAATCTCTAGATAAGCGGTCTTTACAGACGTACAGACGGGTAACAACAAAGATACATTAAAAATGCGGTACCCTAAAACTAAAGATTATTGCCATACTCCGTTTTTAATATTATAAACACTAAACATAAATATTAATTGTATGCAACATGTCAAGAAAACGAAATGAAACACTGTTTCAGAAAGTGGGGCAACTAGTACAATAAATCAAAATATCCGTGTTTACTCTCATTTCATACATCAAATATGCTTTTAGAATACATGTTCAGCATTTACTGCGCATATATTTTGAAAATTTAGAAATTAATAATGAATGTGGGAGTAAATGAGATGGGTGAGTATGATATTCACATTTTTCAGAAAGCAGGGTAGGCCAAGGAAATTTAATGTTAAGCTAGCTCTGCTTAAACATAATTTAAAAGAAAAAATATAAGTATCTATTTATTCTAGATTCATATGAAGCTTAAAAACACAGTTTATTGAGTTGTACATATAAGTTCTTCAAAATTGCTTATAAATATATGTTGATCTTTCAAGCTTTAAGCTTATGGCTTGGATTCCCTGAACTGTTGATGATTACGTTAATCGATCGTTGTAGAATCGAATCATATTTATGAGAATATTTGTATTTATTAAAACTTCTACGGTTTTTTGTTAGAAAAAGTACAGTGTTAAGTTACGCTACTTAATATAAAATATCTATTACAGCGGACTGTGAAAAGCCGTTCACTCAATGTGTGAGAAAAACATTTTCAAAACAAGCACGCGTACTCTCACTCAGTATTATTATTTATTAATATTGTCATTTCTTCGTTCTGGTACCAATAGGGAATCGGCAGAAAGCGGAGAATAGAGTGTTTCAACACAACGTTCTCTCTGCCTATCTTGCTATATGCGGGATACAACGTGAAACTAAAAAAAAAACTACATTAATAAACAGTAATATGTAACAAAGGATGTAGTACCGTAATGCCGTCAGCAAATACGCGAATAGCTCTCAAACATACTGAGTCACGGTCACATTGAAGCAAAAGCCCTCTTAATTATATATATATATATATAATATTTCAAATAGTAGACAGATACTTAAATTTTATTTATATGTGCATCAGCAAATGTGCATAAATTATGAAGCAACGTAATTTTTGTGACTTTAATCACAAAATTATTCCCACGAACATGCCATACCTCATGCATGTGAATCGTAGAAGTTGATACGAGAAGCCGTTGAATAGATTGTAAATGTGAGTACTGGGAACGCTACTTATTCTTTAGTCTAAAACGATATTACTTTACAGATAGCTCTGTTAACAACATTGTGTATCATAACAATGGAGGTCTCCAAGCATTAACGACAGATGCGTAAGAGTCGTATTGGAAAAACTTTTTCCTAATAAATTTCACTAAATTTCTAAGTTTTTGTTGTAAAATATTATTTTTGTTGAAGTTACAACTCCTACTCGTGGAAATGAAATTTTATTTTCAGAAATGACAATATGTAAATTCATATTTTCATTTTTTCGCTCTGGTGTTTAGGCAAAGTGCGGTGTTGAGTTCCGCCATTAAATACGCAATGCCACTACAATTCGACAGAAAGTGGGGAAAGGAGTTTCTTTACACTAGGTAACATCTGCCTACCCTGCTGAGAAGCTGATTTATAATAAGTTTATCGATAAAATAAAAATATTATAAATGCAGGATATATAGATATGTATATCAAGGAAGCGATGTATTTAGTATTTAACGTAAGTCACGAACGGGCGGACGCACGACTTCCACATCACGCCTGTGTACTACACGGAGACGGGGCAATTACTGAGTACCAAATAGACTACATCTATATTTATTACCAGAATAGCTGGTTTCAATGCGATAATTCTTATTGTGCTGGAGTCTGAAGGTTTTGAAGGTTTTAGGTTTCTAAGTAAGCCACTCTACCTCAAGCACTCAGAGTATATCCGTGTGTTAAACACAATTCTTAATTAACTCCATGTAACCAAGGAAGTGAAGAAGCAGATAAGGGCTCTTCAAAATTATATCCGTAATATAACAGGGATCCTGGGAACCTAGTATTAAAACACTCCGTTCTCACTATGACACCTCCATACCCATCTTTCCCCCAAGTTCTGAAGGCTTTGTGCGTTGAATGGCGTAATTCTCGTCTTTACTTCATTACCAGAGCGAAGAAAATGTTAATATTAAATAAATAATTGCCTCGAGTGGGAATCGAACTCACAATCTGTCTTGTCATAACAGTCGTTTATGCCCCTACGTCACGACTAACCTCTAGTAGTTTATTAAATACACAAATTAGCTTATAAAATATATTGTAAGTACTAATAAAATAACAAAACTATTGATGAATCTTTATACTTATAATCTTAAAAATATTAAAAAATATATTTTTAATGCTTCCGGTGTTCTAGTTTTACCGAATTTGGAAAAATGTTTACACTATTGCCAACATTATCTACAGAGTGTTTTTGTCCACACCCCTTTAAATGAAACCAGTTTTAAGTGCTCTATAAAAACCAAATACAATTAAATAAAACTTTCACGAACGATTTTTCACGAACTTAAGTCGTAGGTATTGACAGCAAAGTTCGAAATTGTGTAACCTTTGGTAGTATTTTTGTAGTTTTTAGTGTTTACGTTATTGGTATGGCGTCACACAACATCGTGAAATGAAAAAGAAAATCCTACTTCCAAACTGTCGAGGTATCTTGATTAATTTCTTTATGTATGGATTTGAAATATTTATCCCTATATGCTGTTCCTGTAAAAGGAGCGCAGACGCTCCCATCCTGTATATTAGCCTACTATAAGATTGAGATAGTTATTACAATGACGAGAAAAAAATTAAATTATTTTCCTAGAAAAATTACAATGTAGTGCTACCGCATCGTTTGATGCCAAGCAAGCGACTAATTGTTGCATTATTATCATTTCTACGTTCTATATCTGAGATTATAAATAGGGAAAAAATTAAACAACATTAAGTTCGTCCTGTTTCTTGTAAGATGTGCTTTCATCTTTTTACGGAACATTTACAGTTTTGTCAGCCGGTAAGTATTTAAATATAAAAGAAAAAAAGGTTGTTTTTATTATTTACACTATACTACTTTAGATACTAAGTATGTACGTAATTTAGACTATTTTTGTTTGTTTGTGACCAGATAACTCAGATTTGTTGGTTTTTTTCTTTAAACATTATTTCTTGCATTTGTTCTAGAAGATAAATATCATTGTCTCCTATCTAAAAGTGTATCGTATCTTTACAGGTTGTGCAAGATTACTTCTTGTTACTTAGCTAACGTTATCAATTTAATTTCTTGTACGCAGCGTTAAAGACAAGCACGTTGTTTCTGGCAAAACAATAGGAACGTTTGTCATTGTCAAAATGAAACACTATTAGGCGTTACTTTTTCCATGAAATAATTAATCGCAAGCTCTCTGATATTATAAGAACTCTGAAACATAATATTAGACAACAGTTGGAGCTTTCTTATGAAATAAAAATATTGTATACGAGCGGTAGAGTGTTTTAAATGAGAAATGCACGTATTTTTAGAGCTTAGAGTCGATGCGTCAGTTGATTTATAAAGTGAAATCCACGTATTTCCTTCACCTTGACGGGGCTGGTTAGTATCACGGCTGGATTGACATCGTCCGTGACATCCACATCTGTCCAAAATAAACAACTTAACAATCACAGCGATACCTAAATTAGAACATTTGAGCGGTGAACGTTCTAACGTGATGCGGGAAGGATACTCAAAGATCAAAGTCAGGTGGAGTGGAAATTATCTTTGGAATCGAGAACGCAATGCAAATAAATGGTTGTGGCAAAAATACACCTGCGCAAGTCACGATCAAGGGCGCGCAACCAGGTGGAACTTACATCTGGTATATGTGCTTTTCTCCGTGTAGTGGTCGTGGTGGTGGTCACCGTTTCAACAGTTTCCATTGATTCGATCTCCTCGTTGCCATCGTTCTTGCCGCTCCAAGAACCGAAAAATTCCGTCATATTGGAATATGCTTTCACTTAACCCAGGCTATCACACACTGCACTGCCAGAAAAACCACTAATGACACATTAGTCCAATTTTTTTTAAAGCGCACTATCGTTAAATCCTTTTAGGTCGTTAAACTTCATATTCTAGTACTCGAGTGTGAAAATAACAGGCTTTGTATCCGTAACAGCTGCACTGCGGAGACGGCCACAGTTGATCTTGCTCAGAAACCTACTGGAAAACTGAAATAACCGCGGCGAACAAAAAGCACCAGCCAAAACATTTCACATGCGCGATTATTATTAGTTGGACGATCTAGCCGAAAGCGTGAAGTGTCGCTTCGGTTCTCATAACATCTTGATATTTAGAGCTTTTTTTATTTATATAAACTACGTTTCGCTGTGATGCCGCACTTTTGTTCTGACGAGTAAAACTTCGAGTGCGAATAGAAGACAATAGACAGCAAGATAATAAACATTGTAGATTTTAGTAAACGAAACTCGACTATACACTTTTTTATAAAAAAACTAAAAAAATATTCTTTTGTGTTTCACTGATAACTTCTTTCAATATTTTTCTAATAAATTGAAACTTTTAACAGATGACGTAGCTTTCAATCCCTGTCAAAATATTTGTATCACATGATAAGAATATGACATATTAAAATATATAGACTTACATTTGATTAAAAATTGGGTCCACATCATTATTGTATGTAGCCATCCCAAAGAGGCGTCGGCGTAGGAGCCGACAGCTTTTCCACTTAATATAAATACGCGGCTCTCCTAATACTCCGCGATAAATCTGTACCACATTTACCATGGCCCTCCATGCGATATTCTGTTTTACTGCCTTATTAATAAAGTCGCGAATACCGTGCAAAAAGTTATTTAAATTACAAGATTTCCTAGTAACGGTTCTGTATAACAGAAAATTGCATCTTGTTAACTTTCCGCTAGAGTGGAAAATTTATAAAAGCCGTCTGATATGGGTCATATCTGCCATATTATTATTTTTTATAAACGATTAAACAACTAATAGTTTGGAATCCTTCTTATATTGAGTGAGGATATGGATCACCAGGTGGTAGGCGAAAATAAAAGGGCGACACACTCTGTTCTGACACGCCAAAAATAATAAAGCTATTAAATTTAAAATAAATGTGTTTAGATTTAGTTTTGCAAAGTCACATATTAAGTAACGTAAGTGGTGAACGACATTATTCGTCATTTCGTACTTTGACTCAAACAGAATATAAGAATCATGTGATGTGCATATTTAATATCTTATGGGAGAGATCCTATATAAAAAAATCAAATAAAATCAGCTTCACGCTGTATCCCGCACACAGCAGGGTAGGCAGAGGGAACTTCGTGTAAATATACTCCGTTTCCCACTTTCTGCCGAATTCTGTAGGCATTGCGTGTTGAGTGGCGGAACTCAACGCCGCGCTTTGCCTCGACACCAAAGTGAAGAAATGAAAATATAAATTTAAATAAATATTTTCTTTCCTGGAAGGGGGATCGAACCCACAACCAGTCGATTTTACAACACACTTTGTGTCCCTACGATACAACTGACATATATATGAACAAAAAA
The DNA here is from genome assembly GCA_037355905.1 of Heliconius aoede. NCBI lineage: Eukaryota > Metazoa > Arthropoda > Insecta > Lepidoptera > Nymphalidae > Heliconius > Heliconius aoede. Next base: position 65,314 of record JBAIZZ010000088.1, on the reverse strand, counting down.
AACATTGCTGACGATGATAGAGTATTTTCTCTGTATATACTTTTGTGATGATTTTTGGTCATTTTAGGGAGTTCTTAAATATTTGTTTTAAGACGCTACTATTATATATCTTTTTTTTAGATTACTTTTTTAGTTTTGGACTTATACGCCTAGTCGTAACCGCATATATAATAGAAAAGTAGAAGCAACCAAGATATTCATTGCTGGTAACAATTGGAAAGTTGAACTACGTAGTACTTACTGCTGTTGTATTACACTACTATTAGTATTCAACCCATTTATTTGTTTGGAAACTAATGTTTAGTCTTTAAAATCCAGTCTTAGGTTGTATTTATTAAATTATTTTTTAAATCTACTTTATTGTTAATTTTTTTAATATTATTTGCTTTACATTTTCTATGTATGATATATGCCAACGTGGAGATCTATTATTTTTCCTTTGGCTTCCTGCTCACAATACGGTACATTTAATATATCTAGAATCAAGATGTATCCAAGATCGTAACACTAATGTTAATTACCTGTGGGCTGTGATACAGTTAGCCGAAACCATATTCGCATCGCGTTTGACGTTCTTGGCGAGCCAGCGACGTCATCCAAGGTGACTTACCTGCAATCAAAATCAAGATTAGCGGATGTGAGCATCGTCAGAAAATAGAAATACTAACTGACATTGACCCAGCCAATGTTACTGTTATATATACATTTAGGTATTTGAATAATTAAGAAAAAACACTTGTAAGTATTATATTTCGGAGACGGTACTTTTAGTATAGGCTTTTTGTTTATTTTATCGGACGGATATGTTGGTTTTTTCAATAATATTAGCGGTTTCACGTCATTTACCATTTTGTATTCTGCATATAGCACGGTAGGCAGAGGGAAATTAGTATTAAGACTAAGTTAATTAATTATAATAATTTTTTGAGAAGAATTTCATTAATTTTATCATTTTATTATGCCTATGATTATGTAAAGTTAATATGAATAAATAACAAAAACAAGGGGGAGGGGGGTCTGGATTGTTCCAGGAGTTTTATATAGTATCTAGAACTGTCACAGAACATGTCACGATATTATTAGATTAAATTGTATTTTCACATCGATAGAAAGTGGACTTGTTTCTTTTAGCACCATAGCGTTCCAAGTGAGTGTTATAAAGCAATAAATATAAAAAATGTTACAAAGTACTAAGCTTATATTTCATTTTAATTGATTGGCTGTTCCTATAACTGTGGTAAATCGATATAATATGTGTGCACGTGTAATACGAATGAAAAATCAAATTAAATTGAGAAAATAGTTTTATCAAAATAGGGCGTCGTAAAACACTAAATGACCTTGGACGCCCAAAATACCTACAACATTCCGAATAATATCTGGCATGATTACAATTAGTTTCTTTTGAGTAAATAAATATGTAAAAAAATAACAGCTTTCGTCGTTTCATATGATTTTTAAATAATGTGTTAATTATTTATTTTAGGCTCCAAAATATAAATAATTAAAAAAAAATCAGTTTTACGCTGTATCCCGCAGGGTAGGTAGAGGGAAACTAGTGTTAAGACCCTCCGTTCGCGACATGCTGCCGAATTCTGAACCCAACTGGTTTGCCCCGTTGACGCTGTTGACTATGGGTTCGATTCCCACTCGGTGAAATGATACTTAATATTTTTATTTCTTCAATATGGACGAGGTAAAGCGCGGCATTGAGTTCTTCCACTTAACATGTTGTGTCTCCGGAATTTACCTAAGAGTAGAGTGTCTAAACACTAAGCTTTCTCTGCCTACCCTGCTATATGCGTTTTTATATATATATAAAAAAACAAGGCTTTCCTAACAGCCACTTCAAATATCTATAACTATATAGATAGTTTGGCATAAACATGTTAGTTTTAGTGATGAGTTGGCGAATCCCTCGGCAGATTTACGAGCGTTTAAATTAATTGGTGCGCAGGAGTAATAAACTGAAGCTATCATCGTATTGTTATCGGCGATGTGGGTCATTTTTTTGCTAGTCTGTAATTGAAATTGAGAAATATGCTGTTTTAAAAAAATATGTGGGGTTTTAATTTTTCTATTTGTTTCGAATAGTGAAAAAAGTAGGCTTATTTATTATTAGCTTCATATGTTAATAGATTAGACAGGATTGAACTTCGTGTTAAATAAAAAATACACTTTTCTTCACTACAGTGTACCACTGTGCCCCGATAATTTCTACTTAAATATAGTCCACATAAGTGCAGTACGGTCAACAAGTCGTGGTCGAACTGTAAATGGGTGCTCAGATTTGATTCATCATTTTATTATTGAATGAACAATGCACAAAATTTCAGAAAACTCAACTTCAGGGCGGCCACGACTTATTCACGGTACTGTAATATAAGAAATTAAAATATTATGGATTTAGGACGAATTATTTTTTCTTATTATGGATTTTTTAGGAAAGGAAAGTGATAATAAATTAATATTTCATTAAGAATTCGAGAAAGAATATAAAGAAAAATAAAATTTTTGTGTTTTTAATTTCGTAAGTATTTAAATGAGTTCTTTTGGTGAGGTCTATTTATTTATTACAAAAGACATTTGTTTTAAAGTCTAAAAAAAAAAAACAATAATTGAAATTCGTTGAATATTGAAAAATATTTTCAAAATGTTTGTGAAAATGTTATATTTCTTTATTATTTTTACTTTTTTCTTGTCTAATAAAAAAAACTATAACAAAAACATGATAGCAACAATTAGTTTATTTAGTTCAACGTAGCGCCATCTATCGTGTGGAGTTAGAATTTCGATAGTTGGAGTCGAGAAATATTGCGTGGGAGATCTATGATTTAGAATACTTTTGAAACTTCTTCTTAGTAAATACTAGAGCTAGTTGTCAGTTATCATCAGATATTTTTGTAATTTATGAGTACTGGCGTGGCACTGTGCCACTGGGTTAAGAGAGTAACACCCCAATCTAAAAAGAAAGTGAGTTGTTGGCCTCAGGAGCGTCGTATCTAATAAAATTAGATAAGATGTCAAAAGTCAATTGATTTATGTTCCGATTTTGAGCTGAATTAAAGCATTGAATTTAGGACACTAGGTTGGAAAATATTTAAGCTTATAGTGGCATAGCATTTTAATCATGGCTATGCTTTTAGCGTATATAAATTATAATTAGTTTCGCTGTATCCCGCACACAGTAGGGTAGGTATAAAATAAAATCTTCAATATTGTGTAGGACTATTCGTTCATAAAGAAAAATTACCTTACCAGTATGATTTTTTATCTTCTGAGATATGAATACCTATTTTTTTTTTTGCTTTACTAGGTGTCTTGTACATAGCAGGGAAGACAGAAGAAACCTGGCAACCTAAAGAACTAAGTAAGACTAAGACGTTAAGACATTCCGTACCCCATTATGACACTTTCAGTTCCGAATTCTTGAGGTATTGCGTGTTGAGTGGTGAGACGCAACGCCGCGCTTTGCCCCATTACTCGATCGAGAAAATGAAAATATTTCTGCGAGTGGGAATCGAACCCACAATTTGTTGCGTTTACACATGCGCGTTTTTCACCCGCTACGACTGGCCTCGATACCTAATTGCCGCACATAAATCGTATAGAACATAATATCCTACTCAAATGATCTTCACGTCCTAGTGACGCATTTAGAACGTATTTAGGGATTGTTGTGAGTTTGAGTTTGTTTTAACCATATTACGATTTTACGATTTTGTGGTTTCCGCTCTCTAAAATACAATATCTCGAGTAAAATGACTGAAAATTAAGATATAAAATGTATAATGGGATATAAATGTATATATAAGAAATATGGAAACAGTTAAAACTAGGTTCTCTCTGCTTTCCCTGCTATGTGTGGCTTACAGTGCAAAAAATATGTATTATATAACTAAAGTATTTATAAAATGGTTTATATAATTAAATATAAACACTATATATATTTTTCTATGTTTATATTGGTATTTCAGTCGGCTTTAAATTGGAAAGTGTTATTTCACTACAATTAAAGCACGTGGCCAAGCGAAGGTGCCAATAACCTTTCATGTCTCATCAATCAGGGCATCAACACGCCCTACAACGTATTTAGTAGTAATGTCGTAACAAAGCCGCTAACTACAAACATACATTCGCATATAGAACTACATAAATAATTCACAGTCTCGCTTGTAAATAGTAATAAAGAATGTGTATCAATATATATATATTTATTCAACGAATTATAAAATAATGAAAAATTATTGCCATTACATATATCAACGCTATCGTGGGGCAGAGGCAAAATGCGTCAGTTATGGGTTCGAATTCGGAAGTTCGAAATTGGGGGAATGAAATATTTAATATTTTCATTTCCTCGCTTTGGTAACGAGGCAAATGTCAACAGAGTTCTTCTACTTAAAATGCAAATTTATTTCAAAAATTGGGCGAAAACTATGGAATGGTCAATGGAATGTCTTAAAACTTGATTATTTCTTTCTGGTATGTTATTCGGAAATACACGTGTAACTGCAAAAACTGCAGAAAAAAAAAGGAACTGAAAGAAAAACTAGTTAGCTGTTTCTGGTTGTACTATTGCAAGATGATTTATTAATTCTACTTAAATCGAAGTCCACTTCGCAAGCACGCAACGTCATGCACGTTTTTCATAAAAATTTTCAACCATTTTGTACAACTGTAGGTTTCTTTTTCTATAGGTTTTTTTATATATTATATACTGTAGGTTTTTTTATTAAATTTGTTTTTCTGTATCGACTGCAAAAATGCATTCAATTCAAAATATTCTTTATTCAAATAGATTTTTATGAGCACTTTTGAATTGTCAAATGAACAGGTAAAAGCCACCACTGGTTCGGAAGGCAGTTCTGCTGAGAAGAGCCGGCAAGAAACTCAACTCAGTTGCTCTTTTCAAATCCAATGATATAATTTATTTATTACATTAACTGTCAGCTATCCTTCGTGACATTAAATAGACATTAATTCCATACATGTTTATCCTGTAAATATTCTTGAACAGTATAATAAGCTTTACCTGCTAGAATTTTTTTACAGACACTTTATATAAATACTTGGAATACATTGCGGAATTTTATTATATACATTCTCACAAATATTCAACGGATTAAGAGGTTAACGTCCAATAAAATCACATGTTTATCTTTTGAAAATCTTTACAGGCTTTTATGCCCTTAAAGCTGTAACGTCCATTGATATAAAGTGTTTTATTATTACGATTGTTGAGTATGAGGCCAGTCGTGACGCAGTGTGACTGTAAACGCAACATGCTACGGGTTCGATTCCCACTAGGTGGAATGAACTATTTTTTATGAATATTTTCATTTTTCGCTCTGGTGCCGAGGTGAGTTTTTTTTAGATACAATTTAGTCCTGCACAAGCGCAAATTAATATAATAACTCATGTAGCACATTCATTACTAATTTCGTTAGTACAACGATTTTAAATACCATAATCTATAGATGAGAGAGATATAATGTACCAGAGACAAAGACAGTATACGACCTTCACTTTTAAATATGTATTTACGTGCACTACACGTATTTTTGTGCGCTGTGGGAAGATTTGACAAAGCCGTGACGTCATCACTGTACACACTACGTCACACATTTCTTGCCAAAACACAAAACATGAGAAAGGAGCTTAAAATTAGTCCGCCTGTCATCTATGTAACAAAAGAATATTATAAGCATAGTAGTGGGATCAAATCACTGTGTAATTTTAAATGCCTATATTTTTTAATATATTAATATCTATCTTCTTATTAACAGTCTTCTAGTATATACAATGAGAACAGGCATAGAGTAATTGATTTGTCATTCAAAAGGGTTAAAGGGTTTTAGATAAAGGTAAAATAGAGTTAAGAGATGTGTAGAAATGTGAACCTTGTACTTTCCGTCGAATTTTTGAGGCAATACATTTTGATAATGATTCATAAGTAATAAATAATTCCCCAGAGTCGGAATCGAACTCATAACCGTAGCGGTACACGCTTGCGATGATGACATCGAATTTTTCTTATATTATTAATATCGGAACTCCAATTCACAAGTATTACGTCCCAATAATGCATGCCAACTGCGCTTTGAAAGCACAGCGTGCAACAGCTGGAGCGACAATAAATATCGTATTCCAGAAAACAGAGAGATTTTGAGAAAATTACGACACAAAGCATTATTATTTTTGTAGCGATTTCTGTGGACATTAAATTTTATTATCTTTATTTACAACTGTCGGCTTAAGCTTTATATCGTAAGCAACAAATGTGAAGAATATTTGTGAAACCTTTGGACGTATATATTTTACAATTTAGTGATTTCGATCTAGAGAAACAGAGAGAGAGAGTCAAGGATTGTCTTATTTACTTACATCAAGTCAATCAATAAGTACACATCGTGTTTTTTACTATTTTTATAGATTCACGCTGTATCCCGCATATGGCAAGGAAGACAATAGATTCCACATTTTCCGGCGAAATTTATGAGATATTGTGTGTTTAATGGCAGAACTTACCGCCTTGCATTGTACCAGTCTGAGTCTTGAACTAACAACAGTTGCGTTAACAGTCGAACGTTAATTCACTGCGCCACGATGGAATTTAAAGACGGCCTCGTTCTTATATTCAATAGTTCGATATATATATATTTATGCACTTCTGTAAGTAGTAGTACTGTCGACTATGTCACTATATCTCATATAGTCCTTCTTATTTTCTTTCTGGTTTTTGTGTGATACTCGTAAATATATTTGGTAAAATTATTTGATTCGGATGATTTATCTCAATTAACTAGGAAAAATTGAAAAGCATAATGTGGCAAATATATCTATCATCATAATATATTTAATAATACAGTTTTAACTAAACTAAATTTAAACATTATATAAATATTGTAAAGGATTTAAATCGTATTACAAACTAAACTAGAGTAGTCACGGGTGAGCAATTCTCATAATATAATTAGTATATGACTATCGTTATGCAACGCGTCGCGAATAAACCGACCGATTTTATAAATAGGCCTTTGATAGTTCGTTTCATCATTCAAAAGTTTCGTCAACGCGATTTATTGCACATTTATGTCACCAGCGATGATCGTTTGAATGATTTTAACAAAGAGTGGTAGATACAAATATTTATTATATAAATATTGCATTTTGAGGTCAGTCCAAACTTGAGGCCAGTTGTGGTGCAGGGGCACAAGTGCGTGGGACTGTGAACGCGACTGGTAGTGGATTCGATCCCAGTTGTGCAGAAAGTTAAATATTTATCATTTTCATTTCATCGCTCTGGTTACGAACAAAGCGTGACGTTGAGTTAAGCCACTCAACACGCATCGCTTCCGTAATTCACCGGAAAATGGAGAACGGAGTGTCTTAAAACCCTCTGCCACTGCCTGCCTTGTATGCGGGATACAGCGTGAAGCGAACAAAAAAAAATATTTAATTCGCATAGATATTATATAAGATGAGTTTAAGAAATGAATAATTTGAGATGAATGATTTTATTTTCACCTTCACATGTCATGTTATTTTGTCACGAAGGCAGAATACATAACCGTGACACAATGTTTTGTTTTCTTTTACTCTAGAGAAATTATAAAAGCATTTACGTTCTATCGTTGAGAAATGAACGAAAATAATTAAAATTTAAATTTTTTAGTAAATATCTATTTGAGATTTGAATCGGTAGCTCGAACTGTATTGAACTAACACTGTGTGCTGCACGCAATTTTATACATATATAGAATGCACGTATAGGGCATGTAGAAATATGTTTTTATATAGAAAATATTATTGAAATGTGTTTGTTTTTATTTTTGGGACTTTTCTAATTATTGCAAACTTATGAGATTTTGAGTTATCTCAATATACCTAGTAAAGAACAGCGTTAAGTTCCGCTACTCAATATGTAATGCCGCAAGAAATCTATGTGCTATGCGCGGGATACAGCGTGCAGCTGAAAAAAAAGAAATATACTTAGGATCGAATTCTTTGAAGCAGAATATTCTTTTGTTAGTATTGCTATACATTTTTTTAACAACAAGATCTGTAAAACTCCATTATTGTTATTAACAAAGAATGTGTCATATTTTTTTTTTCACTATACGAGTAAGTACATCGGCCGGTGACTAATACCGTACATTTAGGTCGAACATAAAATTGTTATAACGACGCCAGTGACGCGTTCTCCATGCTACAGAGAAACAGGGACAAAAGCTCCAAATCTTAAACTTCTTGAGATAATTATAATAATGAAAAGATTGTATATGACGGCTATAAACCTTATAAAATACAATCTTTTGCAGATATAAATTTAATATATAAAGTTGCGGAGTACGCCGCAATTTTATATATAAAATAAATAATCAAATATCTAAAATTATCCATAAATATGAAATTATACAAGAAGTGTGAATTTATATGACATAAAAAGAAAAAAATCCGAAATATTGTAAGTTATTTGTCAAACTCTGTCATAGTAGAAACTGGAGAAAAGAATAAAAAAAATAGTAATGAGAATGATTATCAAATTTATAGAATTTCTTTGCTTACTTCTATACATAAAACGTGAAAGAAAAATTATGAAAAAAAGAATTATGGAAACAAAGAAAGCTTGGTGATTTAGGATCTTAGAAGCATACTTATGCTATAAATATTTATTTATAGCAAATTAAAACTCGTTCCAGTTTTAAATTTAATTTGTAATCGCTACATTGGGAGATTGGTCTATTTTTTCGTTTTACATCTGTTTAAGTCGTATTTTTAGAATGCAATTCTAAGGAAGGAAGTTAGTCATGTGTGTCATTGACCTCGGAGTCACTTTGCTGTCGAATTATTTGTGCTTTTTGGATCTCTACATATACATTTGAACTGAATTTAATTAACTTTATAGTTAATATTGTGAAGTGAAGTGAAGATGAAATATTAAATTTTGTAAGGAACTTTGTTATATTAGGTATATGTTGGCTTTATCCATCGCTGCTGCCCTTGGTAGGCAGAAATAACCTAGTGTCAAGACACTCCGTTCTCTACATAATGTGCCTATATCATAAATTGTAGTATAAACGGATTACCTATGAATATATATTTTGTTACCCATTTTATATAAAATTTATTTTATTATATTACAATTGTCGTTTTCACAGTATAGTTAAATATAGGATTTCTGTCTTTACAGTATCAGGAGGTTATGTGAAAATATAATATTTCATTGTTGGCTGGATGTCTCTTAGTTTTTTCGACCTCGCGGGCGAAGCACCAATTAATGTAATTTACTTCGCAACTATTCATATAAAGTAGATTATATATATTGAATTACCACATCCAATTAATATTGTGTCTTAAAGTAATTAAGACAATTAACTAATTAGATTTGAAAGTACATTTAATCTGCATCGAATCCGACTGGCAAATCGCTAAGTTTACGATTAGGAAGCTCTAGTTTAAATGGCGCACGGCTTTGACAGGTGTTAACTATTTATTACGTGTTAAAATATAGGTTGAATATAAATTAAAAATAAGTGAATATTTTATGTAATCATCTACACGCCGTATCCCGCATACAGCAGGATAGGTAGGGGAAACCCAGTGTTTAAAATATTATGTTTGAACAGCTATATCACGAAAACTGTGCCGTTTGTGGAAGATGGTACAAGATAATGTAATAAAAATCATGTTAATAAGAAGCAAAAAAAAATGTTAATTAACATTCTTTCCTATAAAATTTATAACCAATTCTGTATGACGATATAACGACATGTTCCAATTGTAGCAACAGTAGCGTCACCTAAACTTCTGCACTATCATCAGAGAATTTGGGACATTTTAATATAATTTAATAAATCTATTTAAAATTTTAATATAATAAAAAAATAGAGGCCGTCGTGGCGCAGTGGCACAAAGGTGTGACTGTAACGCGACGGTTCGATTCCCACTCGAGGAAGTGAAACGTTTATATATAAAAAGTGTGTACATTTATATTTCTATTTTCTTCGCTCTGGTGTCGAGGCAAAGCGCGGCGTTGAGTTCTGCCACTCAACACGCAATGCTTCCAGAATTCGGCAGAAAATGGGGAACGAAGTCTCTTAATACTGAGGTTTCCTCTGCCTACCCTGCTGTGTGCGGGATACAGCGTGAAGCTAAAAATATATTGTAATACATTAGCTTAAATGATTATCCAAGCCCGTCCCAAAGCAAGCAGATCACCTCGACATTGGCGGCGCGAGCGTCGCGACGCGCTATTTCTGTTCGCGTTGCCGCACCGTTTTTCATCTTATTCATCGCGCATCACAAAAGATGTTCGTAAACAATCGTTATAATTTGTTGCTTCAATATTTGTTATATTTAATACTAATTTACTCATTAATTTTGAGTACATTGAATATATAGATAGAATAGAAAGTATGATACTTTCGGTAGCTAGTTGTGGCGTAGGGATACAAGCATGTGCTGTAAAGGCGACAAGTTGTGGGTTCGACTCCCACGCAAGGAAATGAGTCGAAATATAAATAAATAAGTAATTACAAGACTGCCTTTGTTCAGTCTGTGTAAATGTAATATTCTAACATATAAATAACTCACGGATTTGTAGATGATATAGAGCTTTTAGTGATACCACTGCCTGCATACTACTGCATAAAATTTACGAGCCTTATAAATAACATGCGCGTCACTATTTTATCTATTTTGAGCTTAATTTAAATTGATATTAAGTAAATATTTTTAGGTTAGGACACTGTCGTGGCGCAGGGGTACAAGCTTGTGACTATTATCGCGACGATTGTGGCTTTGATTCTCACTCAGTCACTAAATTATTAGTTATTAATATTTAATGTTTTCGCTGTAACAACATAGGTTTTATTTTTTCAGTCTTTCGATATCAATTCACTGATGGACATAGACCTCCCCCAAGGACTAGGACTAGGTATTCATTCATAAATGTTTATAAATAAAATATTGTAGTAGCTTGATTGTGCTATACAAAGTGTACCTTTGGGTTAACTGTATAAAATGGTAAAATGTCATAAGAACAATATGTAAGCACTTCCTCCAATTTCAATATAGTAGGAGTTTCAAAACGTGATGTTAAATTCTTCATAGATTTTTTTCATTTAGGGAACGTCACTCTTAAGAATGACACATTCGTATTTTCAACACAAAAATAAACCGCAGGATGTGAGAGTATTTAGGAATAAAGAAACACTTGAACAGATTTCCAACGACATTGAAAAAAGCTTTATCGAGTCAAAGAACCTATTAACATTTTAGAATTGTTGTCGTGAATCATTTTGTTTGTGTTTATATAGATTTTACGATGTGTACACAATATTAGATTTATTATTTCTCTAGTTAGAAAAAACAGAATTGCGTGTTGAGTGGCAGAACTCAACGCCCTGCTTTGCCTCGACATCAGAGCGAGACGAAAAATGGAAATATAAACGTAAAGAAATATTTCACTTCCTCGAGTGGGAATCGAACCCACAATCATCGCGTTTGCGGGCGGCACCCTTGTACCACTGCGCCACGACGGCCTCTTCTATTCTAATTATTTTGCTACATTTATTTCCAATTCTTTCTAACCTCTAGTTTCTACTTCTTTTTTTATTTCTTAAATTAATGTAAAGTTCATTGGGTCTTCTAAAAAAAAATTAAAGTTGGAGAAATTGATAAAAAATTAAAATGATATTACTACTCTTGGAATGATAATATGAAATATTTACGTACGTTTGTTCACGTATTTTTGTCTTTGTGCAAGAAAGTGCAGATTTAAACGCTTTACGTTCAAAACGTTTAACTTATTGTTTTTATAATCGCGTATAAAGCTTAATTACCCTATTGCTAATACATTCTTTTCCCCGTTTTCCAACAAATTTCTGAGATATTATATATATATATTATAATGACGAAACTAAATGCCGCGCTTGATATTCTTCCAAACCGAGGAAATCAACTGTAAATGTCATATTTATAGTCAGTTGATGTGCCGTTGCGCTACTATGGCCGCTTTTCTTTTAAGAATAATAACAACAATATTTTATAAATGCAAAATTTTACCTTCCCGTTGATATGAAGGCTCAATGGTGGCCTTACATATAAACGCGAAATAATTAAATCTAAATATACAAACACGATATTCAATTTGTAATAGGAATGACACTTCATGGCGTATAAACATAAATATAATTTAAAACGAAAACCACCTTTGACTACCGCGGAAATGTAATATAATGTAACTACCATAGCTTAGACAGTTGGCAAGAAAATAATAATTAATAATATCATTATTATATTTGGTATAAAAAACGATTTAAATTCATTATGAATTAATAGTGATTTAACATTAGATTTGCTCTACCTAGGAGAGAAAACACTTATATCAAAAAATATATATATTTATATTAATGAACAGAGACATACAATATATAAAGTTGAATGAGGCCGTCGCGGCGGAGAGTGGAGAACGAAAGTGTCTTATTAGGGTACAAAGTGTCTTAACACGAGATCCCTACGTGACGGACACTTGTAAAGTTCGTTCTTTTTACTTCAAATTAAACATGTACATTTAGTCTAGCCTCACAATCACCTCTACAATATGAATATTCCTTCTACTGAAAATCGAACCCACACCTGCATGCCTGAAGTATGCCACTTTCCAACTACTCTACTAAAATGCATCTGTTATGTCAAAACGACATTGCCGTTACAATATATTATGCTGCAGCATATATCTCAGTAATTTAGAATGATTACTTCCTAGAAGTAAATAAATAAGGAAATAATGACTGTCAACATTTTCTTTATAGTTAATGTCTAAGCTGTTTATTGCATTATCTTCGCCAAGAAACTTCGTTAACTATAATTACTTTGATTTTTATTGTAAGAAAAACAAAAACACAACATGAAATATATAGTTTTAATAGGGTCACTAACTTCATTAAAAGTTTGTTCAAGAAATTCTAAAAATATTTTAAAAATATGAAATATCTTCACTATTTTTTCCAAAAATTGCAGGGAAGGCAGTGGGAACCTAAACTACTATTTTACCCATTTATAACTCACAGGTGAGTCCTATAGTAACATTCATGTAAAATTATATTTTTATATAATAATTTATAATATGAATAATAATTTCACATGTTAAACATTATGGAAATCATAGTTTATATATTTCTTATTAATGTACCTATTGTTTGTGGGATTTGCGTAAAATGTTAATAAACTGGGTCAAGCGTGATGTGAGTAACTAAATTTAATTCGCTGCTGGTGTTTTATTTTGGTTGAATTATTTCATATTAATATTGACGTACGAATACAAATAGTGGCATCGCACATCTTTTGATTCACATTCCTGTGTATATTAGTAATTTATGATGTATCACTCATAATAAACAAAAATAAAGATTCTAATTAACTTTATGAAGAAATTAATAATTGTATAGAGAAAAGACAATATAAGCATGTCTGGCATATACCTAGCAAGTGATGCAGAGAGCCTCTTGCTTCTAAGACTCTACGTTCCCCACGGACCTCTCAATTTCGAGAGATTGTACTGGAACTTGGAACTCAACGCCGTCTTGCTTAGTTGCCAGACCGAAGAAACCAAAATAACTCTTTGCCTCAAGTGTGAATTGAACCCGCAACCGTCTCATTTACAATCACACGTTGTACTGCTGCACCAAGACGACATACATCCGTATTTCCATTTCACACTGATATGTATATAAAAGGGTCATCGTCCACATTGTAAAGACATTAAAATATCAATTCGTGAAGCGATAGCGAGCTGAATTAGTGCTATATTTCCCAATACAAAAGGGTCATCGTCCACATCGTGAAACGATTAAAACATCAATTCGTAGAGCGATAGCCGGCGGGATTCGTGCTATATTTCTCGCCAGCAAATTGTCCGTCCGTCCGTATTTAATTATATCCGCTCCGGCTCGGTCTCATTTTCGCATCGCCGAAAAACGTTACAAGCATCCGCGAGCTGACGCTGAACGATGGCGGCTGTCGAATTGACGTGATGGGTGATCGACTTGCCTTTGTACTGCAATATCGGATAACTATCAAAAGATTTTGTAGTTGTGTTTATTTGAGGCTTTCGTGGCATAAAGTGTGACTGTAAAGGCGACTGGTCTTGGATTCGATCCCCACTCAAGGAAACGGCATATTTTGAGTTTCGCCACTCAACAAGCTATGCTTCCAGTCGGTGGAAAATGAACGGAGTGTCTTAACACTAGATTCCCTCTACCTACGGCATACGCTCATAGTTTTATTAAAACTAAATTGTTTTGTTTCGCAAGAAGAAGCATTTTTCATTTCCTCCAGAATTCAGAAAGTGGGTGGTGAGTTTAATGAAATCACAGTGTCTTAAGACTACGTTCCCAGATTTTACCCTACTATGCGTGGCACATAGTGAGAAGCTAAAAAAATATTTAAGAAATTTACAAAAACTACTGATCTAACAAAAATATCTAACTATAGATATACATATATATGACTTATTTGAACCAATACCGTGTCGTCTAAAATATAAATATTCCGTTGAAAATGCGAACGTACGGTAATTTACATTGCAAAATTGCATAGCGACCGCAACGTTGAAAAATCAAACATCGTACATTGAGATCAAGGATGTTACACTCACCGATTAATTAATTATTTCAAATTTTTTAATGAAAATTAGTTTCTTATATAAAATATATTACTGTTTGTTATATAAAATGTCAATTAAGTTTAAATTGGCAGTCATCAATTCAAATCATACTAGTTGTAAACTACTGAAATATATACAAGAGTAACTACAGCGTAGTTTTATTTATATTACTTATATAAATATCGACAACCATCGTTTACAATAGGCAGTTGTGTTTATCCAACCTCGTAACGTACTGTACGAGTAGATTTAAATATTTGACATTAATTTCAGCTTCACGCGATCAAGAGATGTTGAGTGGCTGAACTCAACGCCGCACTTTGCTTCGACACCAGAGCGAAGAAAAAATGGAACTATAAACTATAAACGTATTTACGGGCGGCACCCTTGTACCACGACGGCCAAAGTGTAATCTTTTATTATTAAAACTTAGAATGTTTTCAATATACGTGTAAAGATCATTAATCAAAATACCTGTTAATTAATTCTCATGCAATAATTTCCCATAAAAATATTATATAAAATCAGAATATTATAATTCCAACAACAACAACAATAAATGTAAACTACAAATACATTCAAAAACAACAATAAAAATAAAATGAATACGCGAGAGCAGCGTCATACATGAGTTAGTAGCAGAGCTTGAGGGCGATCGAACGGGACGTTACCGGTCGTCAATTAGGCAAAATCGCGCTCTTGGCAGACTTCCCAGAGAACTGATGTTCTGGTCTGCAAGACGCATATCCTTACATGGATATATTGAAATTGGACGACTAAATATTCTTTTGTTTTGCAGATTTCAGAGTTTTTGACAGCGTCAGCATCTGACTGCAATTGCGATGGTTGCGGGTTCGTTTCCCAATTGTGAATTAATTTATTTTCTACTTTGTTTAATAAAGTGCGATATCGTTAGATAATGTTTTAATGCGTACAGTTCCATATTGTCGCCTTAATATTGTTGTGATTGTATGACAATAAGTAAATTGTTTATTTATTATGAAATTTTTTTTTACAAATCCTAAATAAAAGTATATAAAAAAAGATTTAAAAAATTTTTATAAAAAAAAATTATAATAAATAAATAAATGCAAACGTCGAATGAGTTTGTAATTAACCGTCCGTAATTTTTATTCTCAGCAACAATTAACATATTTAAGGGAATGTATACAGTAATGCTGAAAGTCAAATGTACTGAACTTTATTAGTGTTTTTTTTTACCAAGGCAGTCGATATACGCTGCCAATACTCAAGTGCGTATTTAGGTGATACGGTAATCTTCAAACGTAAAGAAAAAAATGTACACAAATGGGTCACTGTTAATTTGGGAAATTCCTAATTAATTTGGAAAGAAGGAGGAAAAATTAAAAATTATAATTTTTAATATCCTTTTTTTAGTTTTTTTCCGAATGGGCTTTAATGCTGTTTACCTGGACTGGTCTTTACAGCGTCACCGGGTTTAAATCTCGTCTATAAAAAAAAAGAGAAAATATGTAACCAAAATTGTTTTATATTTCAACAAATATTTGAAAACCTCCATACTGCAAAACTGTTTATCGAGCTCAAGATATTTTTTGAATGTTTGATCAAATTCGACTTAGCAATTAGACAGTGATTGCATAAAAAGAGATAAAATTTCATCATTTGCATTAGTAATACTAGAATCTTTTATTTTAAATTGGTGAAACCTAGAAACTATTAGATATAGATAGATAGATAATATTCGAAAGATTATTTTAGTGCTCTTGTCAATTTACCTTGTTGTGGATAAAAGTCAGAAAGATGGTTTTACATTACAAATGTCACTATGAAGACAAACATATTGGGGCCAATTTTTTGACACCCACATATCCGGTGTAGAATGTGAATGTGTAGTTCGTGTAAAGTAATCATTGTAAAATTTATGTTCAAATACTATTTTTTTTCATTTTTCTGGTAGACAAAGAGCAGCGTTGAATTTCCTCACTAAAAATGCAATGTCTTGAACAATAATCGGAATGTCGGAAACGCTTTCCTCGGTCTATTCTGATATACAGGAAAATGAGTATTTCAAATTTCATTAAGCCAATGTTTTGTGAGTGTGATCGATACGACTGGGATAAGCGGACATGACTTTTAAGAACTTCTAAATGAAACTTTCTGAGTAATACTCAACATAGTATAAAGATAAAGTATTTAAATTTATTAACATGCATGTATGTAGAATATAGACTGTAATTCTATTTCATACTACGAGAGATCGGGAACATCGCCAAATCCTCTAATTGAATGGCAATTTCTACGCTGTATTCATATTCAATATACAGAGCTTTATTATAAATTATTTTACAACGTCTTTATGTACCATTATTACCTCATGTATGAATTTGATTGTACATAAAAGTAAGATTTTGTAACAACGATGAATATTATTAAAAATGTACGTATACAATGTAAGCCTTTAAGAATAAAGGCTTTTATTTTTGTAAACGTTTTTTTGTTGAATTGTTTTTGAACAAAATTATTTAATATTAGTTTAATTAGTATTGTGCATAATTTATGATTCTGATTTCACTTCTAGCTATTTCTCGTGTTTATCACCATATTACCATCCCGATATTTGAGATATGGGGTGGAAAAACTCAACGCCGTACTCTGTTATACTGGTGCAATAAAGATTAAAATAACCATGAAAATATAAAAAAATATATTTTTAAGATTTAAAAAGTATCCACACTTAGGATAAGTAAGCGGCCAAATAATAGGACAGTGTTTATCATGATGATAGAAAATACGTAAAGTTATTACTTATATCTATCTCTCTTCTCTTCTATTATTAGTTTCATCTTGATATTATTCTAAGAAGCAGTGACAAATTTAATAGGAAATATTATATTTAAGCAATAAATATTTTGTATTAATTAGAATAGCGTGTAGATATACAACATGGCGTTATATATAATATAATGTTATTGTATTAATTACAATTTCTTCACGTCTTGTGCTATCTTCCTTCTTTAAAATTATACCAGTAACATTAAAGTTGGACAAAGGATAAATAATAATATTCTAAACCGTTAAGCCATTTGGATATATCGAAGAATACAGGATGCTGTGTGTTCCGCTTATGTCATGTGAACGAATGGATTTTTCAAATGTGCCAACACTTTATTATTTCTATCTGCATATATATCCGGTTATAACTCTGTGGAAATTACTTTTCTTTGACTGATGTGTTTGTGCTACTAATGTATTATATATAAATATGTAATGCCTTCAGAATTCGGCGGAAAGTGGAGAACGGAGTGTCTTGATATTAGGTTCCCTCTGCCTACCCGGCTGTGTGCGGGATACAGGGTGATACAGGGAAATAAAATTAAAAGGTTTTCTAACTAAAATTATATGACAATATTAACATTTTTTAAAGTGTAATTAACACACAGAGAATAAAAATTTCTAAATAAATTATTTCTCTTATTAAAATTTTTAAAAAATACTAAAACGCACAGCAAGAAAAGGGAGAGTGAGCTTTTATCGACGACAAAATTATGTAGCAACACTTTTTTTGCCAGAAATACTTTAACGACGATAATACCTTAACGTAGGCGTATAATTGTTTTTAATATTACCAATGTAACGTAAACAGAACGGCGTTTAAACATGAATTCTACACATTTTTGTGCAGAGAGTAGGCTTTATACTAATATAATATTATTATTAAATCAGTATTTGGATGTGAAAGAAAATAAAATGTGAATTTGGGTGAAGTCGAAGTCCTCAAATTAGTAAAGATAGACAAATTCCTAAATAGCAGACACTTAGATGAGATGTTGGTAAGCAATACGTTTGAATGATTGTTATGTTTTTATTTTAAAATATTTCGCTGGTTAAAAATCGAAATTATATATATTAAATTGACTAGATAGATAGATAGATAAATAGATTGATATAGTGCGTACATTTTATCACTTTTTAACATTTATATGACTTATTTTCTCAAAGTCGTTCGAGACACTAAGTACGTGTAACACTCTGAGATTTTGTAAATGTCAACCTTAATGTATTAGGTACTTATGTCACTCAGAGCTTAAAAATAATAAACGGTAAAAATGTAAGATCATAAAATCTCCATTTGCTTTTATAACTTTTTGTAATAAAGCTGAGAAAGATAAGCGCACTCTTGCGCAGGACAAACCTGCTGGTGCCAAATAAACAAACTAGTGATTTGGCATCCTCTGTGCTTTCAGATTTCAGATGATCACAATATTATATCTATATATTATCATTACTAATTTCTACCGAGCATATTCTTGGTATACATTGGAATTACGCATTTCCCTAAGCCACCCAAAGATCACCTTGAAGACTCGATTCTCATCGACATATGTATTTAGCCTTTGAGTTTCAGAGACCTAAACACAAGTGCCCCAAACGCACACATTAATGTTCACATTCGTATTGTGAATAAACATCGTAATGTAGCAGATAAACTAGGATGGGAGCCAAGACGAAAATATGCCACGCGCGTTTTTCCATTGGATTTTGCGCTTTGGAAACCGACAGTAGCACCCTCTGATACCCATTGTTAGTTTGCACATTGAATTTGATAACGGATAAATTTTGGCACAACTCTACAAATTGTGGTACTGTCTTATGATGCTCTCCCTTCATTTTCGTATAGCGAATTATATTTTTTAAGGAGCAGCTATTGCATAACTAAGAACAGCTTCGTTCGTATGCTCTAGGTTCATTATAAAAAATCAGGTGGTAAAGAAAGTCTGTGTGTACCTAACTGTGTGGTGGTGTTCATTCTGTATCAGTGATGTTTGTTTGTGTCGGAAGGTCACACGTGGTCATTGTCCATATCACGAGACAGGTCGATGCACACGCGTCAAGGTGGGTACGGAAATTTTCATTCAACCGCCAGTTCTATTTACATCACCACAAATTATAAGTGGCGCATTGCGCGCACTTCCTCCACTGACGTACAGCGTCCGAACCTTCGGGCGGAGTATCGTAATCGCAGTTTACGACTGGTTTTCAACCCGTATTCCCGGAATAGTTACCGGACGAGGAACGGTTCGTTACCGTCAGAGAGAGGCTATCGGATATAATTTTGGGGATCGTATTTTTGGACCGTTAGAAGCGTTCAGTGAGTACAGGATAACGGCACTGTTTACGTCCATGTCACTGTCAAATGTGTAATCTGTTATGTGAGCAGGTGCGCCCCGGCGTCGGTTGCGCGTGCGCAGGCTATTTGTGTCATCGATTACATAAAACAGTCATGTCCTCACCTCCTCTATCTTGAGGCTCTTGCGGACCACCTTGCGGGTGACCGCGGTCTCGTAAGTTTCTTCGATAGTCTCCGCCATGGTTGCGATACGCGTGTTGCGCGTGTATCGCGCGCGACTGTTACGGCGGTACTGAACAGCGTACGGTTATTTTTAGTTTTCAGTCGCCGGTTGGCGTGGTGTGCGATCCGCCCGAACACTCATGGATTTGGGGTTGATGGAAATCAGGAAACGATGGTTTTACACTAGGTCAATGACGGGATACTTTAATATGTTCACCGCGAGATTTGTAGATAAAGATTCATTTTTGGCCCGATTGTCCAAGATTGTCCAAGCTCAAATACGTAAGCTGAAAGAACTCATACGTATTAATGTATGTCATAATCAATATGTAGGTATAACGAATCTGCTATATTTTGCTAAATAATTTCAATGATAAGTATCATTGCACCCTTGGTGGTCAACTCTATGCTGCGTTTATGTTGTATATGTGCAGAGAACTTATCTACACCCCAATAGGTGTGTATAATAGCATCCTGGAAATTATGGCGAAAATAACGTTGTCATTGTTAACAACAATCTCGTAAGTGAAGTAGTCGTGCCGAAGGAGCACAAGCATACAACTTTAAACGCAATGCTTGTGGGTTCGATTCCCACTCGGGAGAATGAAATATTTAATATTTTCATATTTTTAATCTGGTAATAAGGCAAAGTGTGGGGTTGAATTTCGCTGCTCAAATCGCTATGCCTCGAGAATTGGGTGGAAATATATGAACGTAAGTATCTTAATAGGAACGCAGGCTTGCCAATTAGTTGTCAGGTTCCCTTACCCTGCTACCCTGCTATAAGTGGGATACAGGGATGTGTTAAGTATTATATTATCATGATACTTTTAATGTTTTTCTACATGCATTAACTTTTATTTTGTATTGTTTTATTATTTTTAGTAAAAACATCACTTATTTAGTATTTGGTACATTTTGCATCTTAAGACATTATTTTAGTTGTAAATAATAAATTTAGTATCCAAATTTATATAAATTTAGTATTTTATTATCCAAATCAGTACAGTACAGTTTTAAGCTGTTGAACTTTTGGCCTTGGAAGTAACATATAAGTGTATGCTCAGAACGCAGAATCAACTTTATTACACAATAAAACATTAATATCAATTTCGTTTTATCTTTAAAGTGCAACACGCAAATAATTTTAAATAAATAACACTTTGTTTTCATGCGTGTTTTGCTTATTTTGAAATCGTTAAGCATAAATCAGTTCACCCTTACATCTGAAACTCCTTTTAGATTTAATGTAAGATGACAGATTTCAAGACATCTCTGTCTGACAGATCGGGTAAGCATTTAAACTTTCCATTGGATAAACTTTTATAAAAGCACATAGTGCCCGCATGTGGCAGGCTAGATGGAGGGAACCTAGTGTTATGACACCCGCTATCCGCCTACTTTCAGCCAAATTCTGGAGGCATTCAGTGGTGAAACTCAACGCCGTGCTTTGCTTCGACACCAGAGTAAAGAAATGAGAATATTTGATATTTTATTTCTTCAAATGGGAATCGAACAACCTGTCTACCTACATATAATATATCGACTATATACTAATATATATATGTTTAATGTAGGAAAAGATAAACATGATCGTTTACGTTGTATTGTTTTGGCAAGTATTTACTGGACTTGTAAATAGACAATTTGAATTAGCCGTCGCAGTTACCTACTCGCATGTTGGCGCACGTAGAGAATGTGATGGCGCATAAGGCATTCGGTTTTATTGAAACTAATATTAAATATTAGCTTGGAATATTGTAAATATATACCTAATTAATTAGTTTAATTTTTAATATACATCTAAACAAAGGTTCCCAGGTTCCCTCTGTATATCCTCGACATATGAACAGGTGAATTGGTAGTTGGGGCAGGAGAGTAATTGTACCATTGTCTGTTGGTGGGCGCCACAGTCGCAATTGCTTACCGAAATAATGGATTATTTTGTGTTACCATTATTTACAAAATAAACTGATAATTTAAATACTTACCAAAGATTTACACCGTCGTATACGGATCTAACCTAACTTACATCACGGTTTATTAACCTATACTTGTAGTTCACCTCATAAAATGTAAAATATACCTGCAAACACAAGTTAACTTAACTGTTAACTTTTATTAATTGTACTTTCCGAGGACCTAACTATATAATTTATATTGGTGCCAAAAACTCGGTTGGCGCGTCCTATCCCATTTAAACGGTATTTTGAAAAATTACGAAGATTTATATTATGTAGACACACAGTCACACACGAAAGAAATTAAATCTTTAATATTTTCATTTCTTCGCTCTGATATCGAAGCAATGCGCGGCGTTGAGTTCCGCCACTATCCCAATGCCTTCAGAATCCGATTAATGAGTCTGATTATATATATTTTCATAAATATAGTAGCACAAACTCTATAAAAATAATGGAATACTAATTATCTAAAGGTTATCTTCAAAAATCTCATTATATACTTTCTCCGCTTTATTTGTTGTTATTTATTATAAATACTTTAGATTATATTATAGGTCAGGATAAATTATAAACTCAATTTTAAACCAAATTTGTATTCTCACTTTCTTATCTATATAACAATATTAAATAAGCTTAATTATGTATATAATATAGTAGATTACTTAGGCGTGGCACTTAACTATAGTATTATAAAAAACCTTAATCTCCATTAACACGGCCAATAAATGCCATCATCACAAAAACAAAATTGTTTAAATATCTAGCCTACGTCTACGCTTACACGTACGTATGTAAGTCTACATCTAAACACATTCGTAACATTGTCTTTTGTGAGCACGATATTATTGAATAAAACTAGGGATAGGCATATAAGAATAATATGAA
This sequence comes from Heliconius aoede, assembly GCA_037355905.1. NCBI lineage: Eukaryota > Metazoa > Arthropoda > Insecta > Lepidoptera > Nymphalidae > Heliconius > Heliconius aoede. The sequence continues at coordinate 42,459 of JBAIZZ010000088.1, read as the reverse complement.
AATTGATTAAAATCAAATGATTTTGTATTGCTAATATATATTTAGTTTTAAAGATAAAAAAAATATACAAAAATCGTTAATATTTTTATTGTTTTTTTTTTTTAAATAATTAATCGTCAATATCATTCATAAACGCTCATCCCTCTTAAAAGATACAAAAAAAGTATTCGTGGACGTGAACAATGCAATTTGGCAACATTTTTGGCTCCTTCCCCAAATTAAATGAGAGTACAGGTTTTTTATTATCAAACGAAACATACCATAAACTATAGAAAACGAATCAATGACGGAGTTAGTAATGCTAACGTAAACAAAAAAAAATATCACAATTCGGATCTATATCTATATTACATAGTATGATCGTTTCTACTCTTACAGCAATACGAATATTATATTTATCTAAATTATTTATCAGATGTCGCTAGATTACACATGTCACAGTTAACGGTAAAATAAATAGCTTGGTATTTATTTTTTGGTGTCCCTCGACTGTTGGCTTATATATAGCAACAATAGTACATTTTAAACGATAATAAATGACCATAGACAGAAACATATTTAAATTAGGAACGACATTATCCTACTGAGCCAAAAATCGTACGAGACCATTTACAAGAGCAGTGTTATACAGAATCACAACATGACTTGACTGACAATATAATTAAAAAAAGAATATAACCCTAAGTGAGATACAATTTGTATGACTAACAATTAAATATATGTCATAAATTAAAATTAAAATTGTCAGTCTACGATTGGGTACAGTAGACTAGTGTATTGGTATAGTGTAGTGCTTGAGTCATTTTAACAATTTTTAATATTTGTATATTACAGGTTATTGAAACTATTAAAGGTTTTTTTATATTAACTTGACGTTAGTATTGAAATTGTAAATTGAAATGTGCTTTTACAAATGTTTATATTGAAAAATAGTGGATTTTAATTTGTAAAAGTGTTTTATAGTTCACATAAGACATTCAAACTACCTCTGTGCTTGGATGAAGCTGATATAAAACTTGTCTATTCATTCAATCAATTAATACATGAACAATCTATGTAAGTGAATCAAAGTGCACCTGAAAATAGCTAAGAAATAAATGCATTGTCAAAAATTCACAGCAAAACTGTAATGCAACGTTAAATTCATACAACAATTTTGAATTCGGAAAAAGCGATAGCGGAAGACCAACGTGATTGAGCAGATTGGAAATAGCCAGTAATAAAAAAAAAAAATAAACCACACATCCATGGAATGGTCTCTTTGGACGACCTTAAATAAACCAGTCGTCTAGCACTACAAACTTTTATAAAACACCAATCATTTGCCACAACACTTTCATACAACTATTACCCCTTGCCGTCGGATATAACGATGCACACTGTTGACGGTCTCTGTTTTTCTGTTGTGTCTGTGCATTTGTTATCTATATATTTATTGTCTGTATGTACACTAGGGTGGGGCGCACTGTGTGTTTTTATTTCATCTGTGGTCGTGAGCTTACATTCTACAACTCGATAGTTTATCGTGCCACAATCAAAGTCCGAATGTGGAACGGAGTTCGGTATATTCTCGATTATTTTTGTTTCATCTTTGAACGACGGATAGCTGAAAAGAAATGTGTATAATTAAAAATTGTATCTTACATTGTTTAAATTTTTATAAATATAAATAGTTGTTTTCTACGTAGCTACGTATTATGTATGGCTATCCGACTCCTTTACTGGTAAAAATATTGACCAGGCAACTGATAAAATTAGATAAAACAAGTCAAAATACATATATATTTATCTTGAATAAATTTGAATCCACAATTTCTGCCAAGCAGAGGTCCAATGTCGTTGGTTATAAAAAATCAAAACGATTTAAAAATATTAAAACAATGAATATATAATTAAGAGTTACCTCAGCGGAGGCGGTGTAGGTGACCTAGATAGTGGAAAGCTAGCGACTTCCCGAGATATCGCCAGTGATTTTATGGAGCCGAAAGTTTGCTCGGGGCTTAAAGGCGCTCCGAGTACTGACGCCATACCACTGTAATTAAAAGTAAAATATTTTATTGATTATGATTATTATTATTATCACTAAAAGGTAAATACAACATGACAAAATTCAAAATTTTGTGTAATAGGTAGTGAAACTCAATGCCTCATATCTGAATCAAACTGTGAAAAAGATATATTTTCATGAAACTAGCTTGCTTAATTAAAAAAAAAATAATGATATAAAATATTCGTCCTTAAGTGAAAGATTTCTCTTTTTATCTAATAAACTTTTTTTATAATGGTCGTTAAAAGTATAAAAAACACGGTAAACACAATTGAGGGCCGTTTATGAGATCTCTGATCAAAAATTCTAATGATAATTATTATAATTTAATTATTTATTGTATTCCTCGTATAGAAATAACATAATCATCAATAATAACATAACATAATCGTAAACAAATAAGAATAATAATACTTACACAACAGAATCACTAGGAACTAAGAAAGGTAAAGGCGGCGGGCACGGTGCGTCAGCCCGCGCCGGCGACGCAGGTTCCGCTGAGCGCGGGCAGCGCGGACTCTCGCCTTCCTCTATCATGCCGAGCCAGCCGCGTAGCCAACGGTAGAGGCCCGTCGGGCTATCTGAAACGTCATTTTGTTTTTTTTATGTCTAAAAAATTTTTGATATTTGTTGTATCTGAATGTAATTTGCTATTGTTATTGTTATCACATTACAGGGTGTTCCAGGATATGATAAAGTATTTGTACAACATATATTTTATGTAAAGTATTTAAAAATAAAATTTAAAAAAAAAATAAAACACCATCAACTTTCATAGATATTATATTATTAAATAATGGCGACAAATGGGAACAAGATTTACATCACATAAACGATAGAAAGGTCAAGAAAAATATTAAAATAATTCATGAATTTAGATTCCTTATAAATATAAATATAAACAAGAATAAATTTTTGTCACAATGTTTACTTCGATATATTACTTACTTGAGTATTTCCTGCTATTTTGTGGACTCAACGGATAAAAGTCACCGTGAATGGGACAATGGAAGGCCAGCCTGCGTTGTCTGCGTTGTGCTGCACGCATCAACATACATAGTACAATACCTGTAAAGTAAAATACAATAATGTTACCAAATTTATCCAGTTTTAAGCTGATTTTTACATAATATGTTTCCGAGGCACTCTCGTACATAAAATGTATTATTTATATGGGAAATCGAAAAAAAGAGTAATTGGGGCTATCTGGATGCAGTTGGTCTGAATGTGCACGTGGTGATATATAATTATACTGTCTATTACTTCTTCAAAATAACTAATAATCTATAATATTTAAGCTAAAATCTACACATGTACGCTATGAACTTGTCGCGACCTAATTAAAATGAATTGATATGTAAACGTGCTCGTGCTATTCAGCAAAATGCTTTGATAAACTTCGATAACTAGACTAATGGTATAAACATGTGACCTTTCAACTCTACATTACAGTAAACAATAAAATTATACAATGTTCTTTATTATTGTAAATAGCACCAAATATATTAATATTTTGTTTTATTGAATCATAATAAAAATTAAAGGATCGATCTGCAATTTTCGTCTATATAGACTATGTATAGTGTTTAGTGGATTCCAAATTCAAATTAGTACTATCTACTTTAGTTACACAAGTATGGTATACGAGCATGGGACTGTAAACACGAGAGGTTGTGGGTTCGATTGACACAAAGTGTGGTGTTGAGTTTTGATACTCAAGACGTAATGCCTCCAGAATTCGGCGGAAAGTGGGGACACCAGATGCCCTATGCCTATCCTGCTATGTAAAGGATATAGTTTTCATGGTGTCTTGTGTGTAACTCTTCAAGAGTAGAAAAGTAAATTATATTTACATCGATATATGATGCGATGCGTGTTCCAGCTAGGATTATTTACGGTTTAATATTATAAGTTTTAGATGTAGGTTAAACTCGTTAGAAACTTAATTAAACCTGAGGGAGCTTATAACTTTACATCACAACTTTATATAAAATAGTTCAGAATTCAGATATCTTCAACAAATTGACATAACTATTAAGTTATTATTATACTATTTTGGGCCAGTCAAATCTTTAATTAATGCTATTTCACAGACAGATTACTGTTAACATCAAATATGGCATAATATTTAATTTTTTTATAATGTTATTTGACTTTTAAAATATTATTTTGTGTTAGATGCTACTTATTATATATTTCAAAACCTTTTTATTTACATAGTTACTATATTTTAATTAATATTCAACACATATATTCTGACACCTGACACCTTCGATTACAATCTGCGCAAAGAACTTTTTGCATTTGTATAGTAGAAACCAAAGCTGCACTCCGTTCCCCCAGATCCGGGAGATCGAGTATAAATAACCGTGACACCCAACTGTGGTGATGTCATACATTATTTAAGAATTCTCATGCAAAAAAAATATATACGATTATGCAGCAAAAAACTACTAATGTATATTAAAATAGTTAGTTATATCTAAATTGCAGAATTAAGTGCAATATAATAGCTCAGCAGTTCTGATTTTATGCGTATTTTCCTGGAAGTATCACGTCTGTTGTAATCTGAAGACTGCTAATATTAAGCTTCTTTCTTAGGACCAGTCACAGTATTTTAATGTTTGTTAAATGTGCATCGATACGTATGGAATTTAAAACGACAAGACATATTTTGTGTACAGGGTGGGTGGCGTAAAAATAACTATCATATATAATATATTTCGGGCCATCGTGGCGTGGAGTGACTGTAAACGCAACGGGTGTCAGTTCCCACTCGGAGGAAATTATTAATTAATTATTAACTCTGGTAACAAGACGAAGACGTGATATGTCGAAAATTGAACCGAAAGAAGGGAACTGAGTCAGAGCGCACAGCCAGTCAATCCGTTCACTAGTTTTTACGTTAAACTGGAACGAACATACATCTTTATAAACTTTTAAATGGAATATTAATAGGATAACTCACCAGCTATAGTCATAAGAGCGCCGGCGACGATGCAAACAGGCCCGAGCACCCGCGAGTTGCCCGTGAACGCGATCCTTGCGGCGTAGTGGTCGGGCTCCTCGTTCTCACCGCAACCGCGGTACGACGCAGCTGTAATACATTTATGGGGTATTTATTTAGTTACATTATTTATAGGTGTAGTTGGTACAAACGTTAAAGGTTGTGGGTTCGATTTCTAATTCAGGGAATTAATTAGAATTATATTCTCGTTCTGCGTGCGTTACTTAATATGCAAGTTTTCAAAAAATAGGCGGAAAGTAGGTAACAGAGTATATTAAAACTAAGTTCCTTCTGCTTATTCTATTAGCGTGAAGTGAATGGGAAGTAACGAGAAAAAGATGGTGATATCACTCTCCTCTTATCATACAAGCCGTATGATATCTTAAATTAATCAGTATGCAATCTCTGTATTATATAAAATTATTTCTGTTTTTTTCCAGGAACGTAAATAATTACGTTTTATACTCCACGGAAATGATGTCGCCTTCTATGGCTTGCATACAAATAAAAGTCACTCTTATACAGTAAAGTATTACAACCAGGGACATTCTTTTATAAAAATCAACAAGATTCAAACATGAAATGCTTTAAAAAGTACTTTTTGTAAATAAAAGAAACTGTATTTTCAGTATCTACATAATATTTTATATTGGGTACATCTCTAAAGATCTTTTGTATGAAAAAAAAACTCTGACTTATGAATGGAATCATTGTTCTCGATACACTTTTGGTATTTATTAAACACTCAAACAAGTCTTCGTTCTTATGTATTATCACAACAATGTAAATAAAGAAATATAACGGTTTGAGTTTGAATCTTTTAAGTGATATGGAGAATCTTTTAGATGATAGAGAATATAATAATGAGAATTAACAATATCTCTCTCTCTATATATATATAGGTCTACAAAAATAGGTCTCTAAGGATGAAAAGCTACTTTTCTTACTACAATCTATATATGCATGCAAAGTAACAAAACAAGTTCTCCTAAATAAAATGATTCAACATGATGTACGTTAAATCATGATTCAATTTTGAACCTACAATTTTCAAAACATTACACTGGTTCACAATAATATTATAACTGTAACAGTTTACAGCAATCTGATCCAAAGAGTAACATAAACCACGAGTTTTGCTGTGTATCTAAACTTGCTGTTATGTAATGAATATTTTGTTATACAAATCAATCGTGAGGCCAGTCGTGGCGCAGGGACACCAAGTGTAAACTTGACTGGTTGCGGGTTCGATCTCCAATTGAGGAAATGAAATATTTAATATTTTAATTACTTTTGAGGAACAGAGTGTCTTAACATTAGGCTTCCTCTGTCTTCCCTGCGTGATGCTAAAAAAAAAAATACGTGCCTAAAGTCCATTGTATGGATTCAATTTGTTTGCATAATTTGAAACAGAAACAATAATTATAATCACACGTTATATACGAATACGTGATACAAAACCACTTTCGTAAAATCAAAATTAAATAAACAATACAAATTGGTTAAAATCCGAATTGATTATTCGATACTCCGTCAATAATCGTTGTGTTTATTCGATTATCGTATTATTTGTTTGGAGGAATTGAGGAACTACTGTACACTCTGGTCGCAGGTACAGTGGGTTAGCATGATTCAATTTTGAACTTACAATTTTCAAAACATTTCCCTGGTTCACAATAATATTATAACTGTAATAGTTTACAGCAATCTGATCCAAAGAGTAACATAAACCACGAGTTTTGATGTGTATCTAAACTTGCTGCTATGTAATGAATATTTTTTTATACAAATCAATCGTGAGGTCAGTCGTGGCGCAGGGGCACAAAGTGTAAACTTGACTGGTTGCGGGTTCGATCCCCACTCGATGAAATGAAATATTTAATATTTTAATTACTTTTGAGGAACAGAGTGTCTTAACACTAGGCTCCCTCTGTCTTCCCTGCGTGATGCTAAAAAATAATAATACGTGCCTAAAGTCCACTGTATGGATTCAATTTGTTTGCATAATTTGAAACAGAAACAATAATTATAATCACACGTTACATACGAATACGTGATACAAAACCACTTTCGTAAAATCAAAATTAAATAAACAATACAAATTGGTTAAAATCCGAATTGATTATTCGATACTCCGTCAATAATCGTTGTGTTTATTCGATTATCGTATTATTTGTTTGGAGGAATTGAGGAACTACTGTACACTCTGGTCGCAGGTACAGTGGGTTAGAGAGACACGATTTACATGTAATATAGAATTTGAGCTTCGCCTTACATGATAAATGGACTATATAATATAAAGACTATATAATGCACAGATCTTCAGCATTATAATATTATTGTTATATTTGTTACAATTTGACGGAAAGGAGTGGGAGGGGAGAGGAGTGTCTTAACTTTAGGCTCCCTATACATATCCTGCTACATGCTGTATATAGCGTGAAATTGAATAAAATTGTATAGAAAAACATACCAGTAAGCACGCATCCGACCAGCATAAACAGGAACCCGAATATAGGCAGTATGATTTGACAGTTTGCGGCCACCACAACCCCTGCGACCGCCAGCCCACCCTCCACCTTCTCCACCCTCAGCCGTGAAATGGCTGGCGGACATCGTGGCTTGCCCGCCGAAGCGCGGACCAGTGGCTCTCCTGGGGGAGACGTTGTCCTGTAACAATGAAATATTGATTTAATTTGATGTAATAGAGTATTTAGTGATTTTTTTATGCTGTCGTGGCGCAGCGGTACAAAAGCCAACTACAAACGTGGCGGTTCGATCCCTACTTGAGGGAACTGCTCTCATTTCCTTGGCACAGAAATATAACAAGATAACGCGGGACGTTTGGTTTATATTCAGATCACTTTGTCAACCAAAAGTGATTAAAATGTGAATTATTATTAAAATTCGGCGAATAGTTGGGAACGGTCTCGTCGCTAAATTTAGTTCCCTCTGCCTACCATTTTTTGATAGATATTTAATTATTCTTTATATTTAATTTATTTGTTTAGGTCACTCCAAGATATATATTATTACATTCAAATAACACTAACATTCATAATTATATACTAAATGATGTAGTAATTAAAAGCAACACTGTATTCTAAGCGGAAAACATAATTAAGAATTATTTATTTTACAAAGTACGGAACTAGTTTAGAATATATTATATATAAAATGTACATAATTTGTGAGCATCGACATATAACATAATTTGTGAAGCTATCACTACAATAAAGTTGTTCACAGGAAATTGCATAAACGGACAATGGCGTGACGGAGGCCTGTCATGTGAGATTCAATTTTAGAGAAATGTCGTAATTCAATGATATCGGCATTCGCTTTGTTCGGTTTTCACTTTAAATATGTTCATTTTAATTATGTTGTTACATTTTTTATGTATTTGCATTTTGTTTTTAACTATATTTAAATTATACAATATTCTCACGCGTATTTTGAACTTCATATTTTTATCAGTAGATGTGAAATAAATTGCAGAGCTCGATCAATTGGTTTATATTTGATTGCTTATTTAATTAAATTAGTCTCAAAACATGCCATTCAAGTAGAATAGGAAATATTTAAATTGCCGCTTTATATAAAGCGTGTGTAAGTCTGTCTTGAAATATAGAGGAAATATTTTAAATTAATTTTTTGCAGATTAGTTTTTTTAAAGTTCAGTAAAGTTCATATATAAAGAACAAAAAATTTTCGATAATATTATAAAGTATTAAACGTAATTTTCAAAATACATATTTAACTTTGGTTGACTCAAAAATTATCTTGTCAGCCTTGGTCCAAAGCGAAAGATATTTTCGTGCTATACTCACATTGTTTCGTAAAATAAAATTGGCAGTTTTACGATTTCTTAGTTGTTGAACGATGATTGATTTATGGCTTGATGACTCTTTGTAAGATTTACTCCATAGAGTGGGGTTTATGGTTAAGGAGTAAAAATTTAGACCATCATAAATTATCTCAGTCATAAAAGGCACATTTTGACTAACATTTTTGAAAAAGTTTATTTCAATCTATAATTCGTTGAAAATGTAGGTAGAAATGAGGTAGATACGAGAAAAATATATTATATAAGTATTTTAAAGATAGCTATTTCTAAAATTATGACAATTTACAGAACAATATTTTAATTATACATATCTTTTGATACAATTTTTACCTCTATTCAGTTTGAACGTCAAAAATACTGTTTCTTGGCTGACGTACCTGCCAAAAGCTTGTACATGCCAAACCAAGGTCCAAATTTATAATACTTCGAGCTGTGAATAGGTAGAGCAGTCAGTCACCTTTCATATATATAAATATAATAGAACACGAAGAATATTTCTAAAATAAATTCTATATCTATTTTTCTATTTATCCTATATATATACAATAAACACTCAGGTCTCAAAATCTAGTGATCTCAGCATGTAATTAAAACGTTACAGAGTACGTCACAAATAACATGATCCATGATAAAAATATAACACCCGCTCCTAGTATATTGCATCATACGATTCGTTTCTTAGATTTTTTACATTTCATGTTGTATTCCGCACCTAGCAGGGCAGGCAGAGGGAACCTAGGAACCTATTGTTAAGATACTCTGTTCCAATTAAGACACCTCCATTTCCAATTTGCCGTCGAATTCTAGAGACATTGCGTGTTGAGTAGCGGAACTCAATGCCGCGCTTTGCCCCTTTATCAGAGCGAACCCACAATCTGTCAAGCTCCCTCACACCTCGCGTCACAACTGGCCTAAAGAATTGGCTTATATTTGATCAATAAAAATCGATTGTAATACAAAGCACTACGTAAAATTAAATAATTAAAATAAATGATATATTCTCAATATAAGCTTACAATGTATATTTTCATATAAAAACTGACCTACAATTATTAAAGTCGTGAGAACATAAGTATAAGAGACATATAATGGAAACTTAATAAATTTTAATTTCATGCTATTATGATGAAAATAAGACTTGTTATGTCGACCACTTTTTCCCATGGCACAGAAAATTATATGTTATGCGCTTTCTGCAAAAAATAGCAGAGGCTTCTTTTGTTCCGCTTATTTCAATAATTAAAATATATATATATTTTTTTTTCATGGGAAACTTATATGAAAATACCGTTGAAATATTAAAGCTCGTGAGTCTATATATACATATATATTTTAAATATCACATAGCGTTTACTCATAATTAATTATAACACGTGTTGATGATAGAAACTATACCATAAATATTATAGCTTAAGATGAAATAAAGGTCTCTCTCTATCACTTAAAAAATCTATCACAATCAATTTAGAATTTTTTATATATCGCTATGATTCTAGAGAACTAAGAAAAATATTTAACTGAATTCGACAGGAAATCTATAATAAAAAATATATTATTATATTAAAAATATTATTATTAAAAATAAATATTTTTATTTAAAATACCATTCACGTGATCCATTTCACGTTTATAGTGCATGAGAGAGGACAAAAAGTTTCGTGGCCAGTAACAAGAGTGCTAAATATACTGGAATACATCACGACTGTAATACGTCGTCGTTACACTAAACAAATGATATAGCGGAAATAGCTTCGTATTAATGCAATGCAAATAAAACAGTCATTTAAATGCATATAGAAAAATAATTCATTGTGGATTGACATGCTCATGCGGATCGGATCTTTGAGACGTTTATCATCTTTAATGTGTAAAATATTTTCAAATATACAAACTCTTCGATGACACAAGTAGAGTGACAAGAGAGATATAGAGTGAGGGTACTAGGATGAGGACAGCATCGCTATAATTGCTTTATTTCAGTCACCCAAGAATCCGCAGTTTTGAACGTAGCGTTTTGAAATTAGTAGTTATTAAAATAACTATTACTATATTATATGATCGATTGAAATTTATCAAGGAGATACGAGAGTATTTAGGTTTTGGCAGCAAAACATTATTAAAGCGAGAAGAATGTAAAAGGTAAAATAAAAAGAATAAAAAAAAACTATTAAATTCACGTGAAATTTAGCCAGCGGATGTTATAAAAACGTTAAGGCTCGTTAATGTCAAACTAACTGTAACCAGAATAGAGGAAATAAACAAATAAATAGAAAGGAGTAATACATTTATTTATCTGATCTGATAAAAAATTCTATAATGTAAAACGGCGCTTCTTTGTGTAATGCTCACGTGAGCCTGCCTCGTGCGGTGGTTATTAAAAAAATCTTATCAGATAAAGGGTTTCAATCATAAAAAAATTATATATTTTTATATTATTCATTAAAAATGGTATCTTCAAGCCAAAACATAAAAATTATTTGCAAAGTTATGGTTTTTTTTAAATTTACAATTCCCAAGAGATGCGGGTTCGATTCCCGCCCAGTTCAAATTATTATATGTTTTCTAAGCTTACGCTACGCTGCGCTTAAGCTGACGTATGTATGTACATATCTTTTCACCACAATCGATCATGTAAACTGACTTTATGTAATTGTTATTTGTAACAAACAACAGAAGCAAATGGGTTTTTACTAGTCTACGGATTTTATGATTGCTGGATGGTAAATAAAGACCATAAGTTCACAAATGAATCAGCTTCAAGCTGTATCCCGCAAACAGCAGGTTAGGGAGAGGGAACTTAGTGTTAAGACACTCCGTTTCCCACTTTCTGCTGAATTCTGGAGGCTTTGCGTGTTGAGTGGCAGAACTCAACACCACCCTTTTCCTCGAAAACAGAGCGAAGAAATGGAAATATAAATGTAAATAAATATTTCATTTCCTCGAGTGAGGATCGAACCCACAACCGTCGCGTTACTGTCACACCCTTGTGCCGCTGCGCCACGACGGCCTTAATATATATTTAACTGTAAGTTAATTTAATATAATTATCATTTTTATATTATATTCTTTATTTTATTAATTTTATATTATTATTGTCCATTACGTGGTGATAAATATTTGATTTATTTTTATTTCATTATACATATTGAGCATCATAATTCTAAGAATGATTTAGAAAGTATATTTTTGTAATATAATTGCCTATTAAAAAAAATAACAATTGGTTTCTACTAATTGAATATGGTTTAAACTTAAACGAACAAAAGAAATGATGACGTGGTTACAACGTGAAGGATAAATGTATAGGAGCGTGAAGATTTTGACAAAAAGCTGTATACCTTTCCGGCTTAAAAGTCTATGGGTGGACTTTGAGGCTGAGTAATTGAATGTGCATTCGTTGCACTTAAAAAGAAGTCCAGTTGGTCGAAAACATTATTTCAATACAAAAGTTTTGAGAGAACTACAATATGGGTGCAGTTTTTTGCTCCATCTTTGGAATTTAGATATTTGTAAAGAAAATTGCAGTTTGTACAGTAATTATAAGTAAAATGAAGAATTTAAGTAGTGCATCGGTTGTGAGTGCAATGAACATTCGGGGGAATAAATTATAATTTATTAATATTTCCAAATTTTTATTTTATTAGAAAATATATTATATTTATGTATATTAACAATACTGATTAATACAAAAAAGATTTACAAGACGGCAATGGATTAAAAGGCCACTTGTGAGTTATATGATATATAATAAATATATAAATCTGAAAATCGATAGTTTAATATGCAATGATAAAAAATAAGTACATACATAGATACAGTATTTTGTTAATATAATAATTCTCTATTGGTTTGAATCCACAACGCTTATATGATAACCATATTAAGCGATACGTTTAATTCAAGTTTTTATTAAGTAATTCAACTACATTCAATATTATTGTGGTCAGACAACAGTACAGTACGAGAATCGATCATTCAATTCAATAATTAGTAGTCGATAAGCATACCTATGCTTGTACAAATAAGGAATAAAATTATAATACAATAGGTGCCAAATACTTTATCAATAAAGGGCGTAGATTAAAAAAAAACTCGCCATATTTTATTGAATGCTTGAGCTTAATACTCTTCTGACTCTTCGGAGAAACAAATACAAAAAAATAAATGTAATGTAATGAATTAGTGACTCCGTTCTCCACCCTATGTAAACTTCTAACTAAATCGAAAAAAGAGATTTTCCATGTAACATGATAAATAATACCCAAACAAAGCCATGGACGATTACTTGTATGAAATAAACCTGACACTTTTATTTACTTTTAGCAAATCTTTATGTGTTGTCGTTATCTAACGACATTTGATACTTGTGTGAGAGGAACGTCTCACAATATAAGTATCTATAGGTCGTTAGACATAGGGTTGACACACACCGTCGTGGTAGTTAGGGTTGACACCATAGTGATAGGTTTTGATTAAATAAGATATAAGATGTCATTTAAATCGCCGTCAGATAAAATTTGACTTTTTCAATATACAAGTCGATGTGGCCTAAGCTTAATATTTCGAAAATTTAAAAACACTTAAATTGACACATAAGATCTATATATATATATATCTAGGCAGACCTAGTGTTAATGACAGTTTGTTTCCTATTTTTAAATATAAAATTTCAATGTTATTTAGTTAAATATATTTTATAGAAATAGATAGATATAATAGATATATAATCTACCTATTTCTAATTGATAAATATAGTCTCCTACATTATCCTACTTATGAAATATTTTAAAATAGAAAAAAAAATCTAAAGAATAATTCAAAAGTATGCAACTGCCCAATATGCAGGTAACGTTTTTTAGTATTCCACATCATCATGTCATTGACGTTCAAGTTTTAGACCGGAAGAAACTATTTATTATATTGAAAGAACTTCCTTTAAAAATCACACAACGTGAGCGACGTAATGAATTTAAATGTAATCTGACGTTGTCGACTTCATATAATATTACTGCTAATACTTAAATAAGAGTAGTTTAGATAAGTCATGGTGCTTTGGTGCGAGTACGTGTGACTGTAAACGTGACAGGTTGTGGGTTCGATTTCCACTCGGGGGAAAGGGTTATTATTTATTAATATTTTAAGTTCTTCGCTCTGGTAACAAAGCAAGACGGTGTTATATGGTGTTAAGTTAATTTAGTCAACACACGTTGACTTACTTAATGGAACGCCGGAAGGTGGGGAAATGCCTCCAGCATTGAGTGTTGAATGGCGGAACTCAACGCCACGCTTTGCCTCGACACCAGAGCGAAGAAAACGAAAATATTAAATATTCATTTCGTTCAAATCGTTACTATAATATTATCCAATAGAGAGCGCCACAAGCAACCGGTTTGTCTTCCTATCCTATTATCAATATATCCCGACTGATATCCTGCCGGATAGAAAGCAATTAACATCGATCCATATCTCGGAGCTTTAATATTATCCGAACAATTGAAGACGTTGACGCAGTAACGACTACGTGGTGGATTAGAGAGCGCCAGACCAACTGAATATTGTTGGCATTAATCAACTGCTGTATCGTATACTAGGGTCGATATTTTTTTACACTTCATAAATTAATATTTATTTTATTTTATTATTTGAAAGTTAAATAAGTTTTACTTTTTACCATTATTATAATTATTTTTACCATTATCATCATAATATCATTTAAGAAAATGGAATATAATAGAGAAAATAGCATGAACGTGTAGCATAAATGTTCTTAAGTCTACGTTTCTACTACTAGTTTTTTTAGTGTCAAGCTGTGGCCCCCACACAGCAGTATTGACTAGTGTTAAGACACTCCGTTCTGTTTCTCCGTTCTCACAACCCTGCGCCGCGACTGGCCTCTTAGTAGTTTATTTTCATATAACGAATAAAAATACAAATACATAATGCATGTGTAAGCTTCTATCAGAATTGGTATGTGATAATAAGAATTTATGATCTATATATATTTTGGTCAATCCCAATGTTATGACGCTCTTATATTTTATCGTCCATTAGGGCTGAGTGTTAACGCGTTTACATTGTTCCAATCCGACAGAGAGCCTCGTGTAAATATGTATGAGGTGAATGGAATTTAAATTATCTTTCTTATGTTTATTTTGTAATACATTCTCTGTGAATATCAACGACACGATGAACGTATTCTTTCAGAAAATGTAATATGAAAAGATCATAAGAGAAATTTGCTTTTTTATTATGAATTTGATAATTTTTATTTATAACAGAATAATAAATCTTAATATTATAATGTAAACGGGCGTGCCAACATAACCGTACGAGCCAATGGCGTCGATTTACCGTAGCGTTTCCGATCCAGTGATTACTGACAAATGTCCAGAGATCTGCGCTATTGTAGCGTGTCATTTGAGTTGACTACTTGTCAAGGCTTTCAAAATGAGGATACATTATAAAAAAATATTTTCTTTTTTATTCATACTTATTCAAACTATAATAAACAAGTTTTTTTACTTTTGTTTTACCGGAGTATCATAACACTAGGTCCCCAGGTTCCCTCTGCCTACCCTACTACAGGTGGGAAACAGTAAAAAACTAAAAAAATAAATAATTAAAAAATATCTCAAAAATATAATAGAAAAATAGCTTCAACTACATTCGTCCTAATATATTAAACAATAATAACATATACGTTGTTACGTCGATGACGTGAAGTGAAGGCGTCATACAAATAAATTATATCATGAATAATAGATAGCAATTATGTAGAGTATAGACAAAGCCCATTTCAAACTCATTCCTTTAGACACGTACAACGTAGAACTTAATAATACTATAATTAAACTTTCGGTTCATCTATTTTAGGAAGTAATTACAGCCTATATATCCTATATTTAGTACGTAATAGTTTTTTGTAAATTATAGTTTACGCCTATTTAGGACATAGTAGTTTACAAAAAAATATTTATTTTATATTATTTTAATTTTCTTCGGTAACAACATATATCCAACTGAGGGCAGGTGTTGTGTAAAATAAAAAAAATAAATAGAATGTATAATAAAAAAATCTAGGTTATATAAAAATACCAGTATCATACAAATATACATTTGCTAGTGGGGGGCAATTTGCTCTCATTAGCAAAAGAGGGGACGATTCCAAAATAGATCGTCCCCCACACCGAGTGGCAGAGGACGCGATCAACAAATGTATCCTGTTTTGTTAAGGCGACGTGAGATGTATTTTTTCTTCTAGTTTTTGAGATTTTGCTATCCCTTTAGTTTAAGTGAAGGCCTTTTCTTAAGAGTTATATAAAATAATTGGGTAAAAGAGTGTAGGAAAAGGAAGGAAAAATTAAGAGGCCGTCATCGATGGTCGTGGGTTCGAACATCATTTGGAGGTATAATTATATATAAATTACTTTCGTTTCTTCGGTCTGATGAAGAAATTACGTATACTACCTAGAAGAATTTTACAAATTGGGAAACTCCACAAACTAAAAGCTTTTGTCGTATTTCTATCATAAAATATTTATGATAACTTTACTATAAGTCATTTACCTCGTTACTTTCCGAATAAACACTATGTCTTTTAAAATTTCGTAAGTTAGCCAAACTTTCAATTAAAAATCAATATTCGGTGGCAGCGTTGATGAATGACGTTTTTGGCTCCCGTCCTGCACTTTTAAGAACTTTTCGGTCGAAGTTTGACGTCGATACGAAAGAAAAATCTATTTTCATCTATTATACTTAGTCATTAACTGCGCGTGGAGGCAAATATGAAATATATTATAACAAGTTTCTGCAAAAGAAAGATTCCATTTTATATGTAATTAATATTTTATCTATTCTTATAATATACTTAACCAATTATTTTATATAATTCTAAAGATCAGATTCTCGTTTATAGAAATGAAATCTCCTTTTATATCTTAAAATCACAAACATAAGTTTGTTAACTTTATTTTTCTTCGAAAAAAAAAAATCAAATTTTGGCGAGAAATGAGTGAATGATAAGTATTTTGCGTGAATGTCAAGATAAAAAAAAATATGTGATGTGTCACAGAACGTAATGGTAAAATAACTTTACTGTACAATAACTATACATTTCAAACAAAATTTCACATAAAACACAGTAAATATTTGAACAGTATCTACACTTAAAATGTTTGCAGGGAGCTTCCTTATTGCGGGCTGTTCACATATTTAACGAAGAGTTATGGTTATCTCAGTTAAGCTGATGATTGCGAACCCGGCACAGCCCATCTAAATATAGAAATTGTGCATATATAAAGATTTTATCAAAATCAATTTTGTTAATAATTCTCCGTTGTATGTTTTTTCGTTTCCGTTTAGTATTTGAATTATTTAAAAAGCTATGTAAATATAACAATACATCAGCTTCACGCCGTATCCTGCATACAGCAGTGTAGGAAAGGGGAATCTAGTGTTTAGACACTCCAGTGTTTCCTCACTTTTCATTGAATTCTGAAAGGATTGCGTGCTGAGTAGCGGAACTCAACGTCACGTTTTGCCTCGACTCAAGAGCGAAGAAATAAAATAAATAAAAAAAATATATAAATTAAAATAAATATCTCATTTACTCGAGTGGGGATCGAACCCACAACCAGTCGCTTTTACAGTCACACTTTGTGCTCCTGCGGCACGACTGGCCTCTACATATAATACATTGTTGCATATTACATAAATCCTATATAGGTATGTCCATTGTCAATGCAGCAGTTAGTTACATCAGTACTCAGTATTATAATCTTGTGTTAGATAATAATAATAAAGTAAACAATAAAGTACGTAATAACTTTAAAATGTAATAAGATTGTTTGAATAATACCGCTCTAAATAAAATAGATATAAATATTTTAAACAAATTATATATTATAAGTCTATCTACCTCACAAAATTTAATAGTTGTACGATAAATTATTGTTGTAACTTTTTGTTATTTATAATATATTTTGTTTTATTTATAAGTAAAACAACATATATTATATAAGTATATATATAACATTTATTTATAACGAGGAATATTATATATTGGTTTTGTAATCTACTACCCATCGTTAAAAATATCAAATAAGATATAATACGGACAACTTAAATAGGGGAGATACTTCCATCCGTCTATCTAAAAAGATCTAGAAATTTATAGATTACAATTATTAAATATATCTAAAAAAATATCTAATTTACTCACATTAATTTATTTATAGTAACACAGAAATTATAAAATAATTATTTAAATAACTGAACTGCACTTTTTTCATTAATTAAAAGGAATACCATTAGAAATATAGGTTACGAGTAAAATTTTATATTTTATTTAACTGAATGCAGCACGTTAATGAGGATATGGTGAACAAAACCCGTAACGGATAGCTGCGCCGGAGCGAAGCGCGAACAGGTTCATTGTACTGCCGCGTGCGAGTGAAATGCATTATGTTTTACTATGGAGTTAGAAAGGGATGGAGTATTTTAAAGTGTTTCGAAAGCTTAAGGTGGATAAAAGCTTGTTAGATATCTCGTTTGTATGCAGACAAAGGGATTTGGTTTTAAATTTTATAAGAGATGTATTATATTATATTTTTATTGTTTTCTTTTAAAATATTTTTAGACTTTTTGATGGGTTTTTTTTATATCGTGGCAAATTATATTTATGTTGTATAAATACCCATTTTTTTACAATATAATATGGAGATGTACTTTAGCTATCTAATAAATACCTACTTTACCTATATACATTTTTAAATATTTTTCTAAAGATTTTTATATAATTACTATACAAATTTCAGAACAATATGTGATCCTTAAATATATGATCTTTTCTTTCCCATCTCCCGATCGATTTTTAAATCCTAGCATTTATTAGTACTGTTTTATAGAAGAAAAAGTTCAAAAAGTTACTGACCACATGTCTGTAGTAGTGAGATAAATAATGATAATAAGAAGCTAATACTAGTATGTATATAAATTTACGAGAAAGCATAATAAGGCCGTTTATTCTACGCTGTGACTCGATAAAGGCATTTCCGGTGAGTTTATATAAAGGCATCTGTCTGTCAACGATAAATGTCACTTTGTTTTAAATTTGTGCAAATGCGTTTCCTTGTTTATTATATTTATCTTTAGATTCATGTTGTATCTCGTATAGAGTGGACAGGCAGAGGGACTTAGTGTAAAGAGAGTTTTCTAGAATACTCATCGAAATGAAAATAATTCAATTACCCAATGGGGGAATCAAACCCACAGCAGCCGTTGTGCAGCTACGATAGCGTCAATTTTTAAAATGAAAATTATATTCGTTAACTGAATCTAATTTACAAGTCCTTTTTAGTCTTACAAAATAAAAAAATCTCATGTTCTAGCTGTAGCTAAGTGACTTAAATATATAAAGATATAAAGTTAACTTATGTTTACTACAAGTACCTTTATTTTGTGTTATGATGAACATAATGAAATTCATTTACTATAAATATAAAACTTCAATATACAAAGGAAAGTAATTTACTAATCTTTAATCACATTAATAAATAAATAAAACAGGAATAATAAATGAATAAAGAAATAAGTGGTTACAGAAAGCTCTCGTCCTGTTAATATAATGACGTCGTTAAGGACTCATTGACGTTTAAAGATGTTAGATATGAGAGTCATTAGGGAAAAAATTGTTTGCTTAATGTCAATAAAATATTATTGTGTTATTTTTTTATACAGTTAAATATAATTAATGAATTTTAATAAACCTTATGTTTTTTCCTCCTCGCTTTGCCAGGGTATAGGGTTCCTACTCAATCTTCTCCACATTGCACGATTTTTAACGTCCTCGGTAGTTATACCATTGGCTATTATGTACTGCATCACGACATTCAACCAGGGCTTTCTTGGGCGTTCGGGAGGTCTCCAAGGACTGATATAGCAAGGCATTTGCATCCTACATAGTTTCTGGACGAGAATCTTACCTCAAATGAATGTGCTACGTATGTTTGTTACATGGCTCTTTAAGATTAACGTTGTCTTGTCGCGTTTATCGCCTATCAGACTAGGTAGATGAAACTTTCCGCCCAATTTGAAATATTGTTTGTAGTTTGGGTCTTTAATTATCTATGTAAATTAAGACTAATAAATTAGACAGAAAATGAATAATTATTATATTTCATCATTACACTAATTAATATCTACCTGAATGGCTATTGAACCCACTATGTCTATCTTAGCAGTGCTGGTCATCCTTTATCATTAAAATATTGATGTAATTCATATATTATATATATATTAATATATATTTTGATCTAATTAGGTAAAACGTTACAAATAGGTTGCGAAGTCCAAAAATATTCAAGCACTCGGCAGTTTGATTATATTCTCCAAATAAATCTAGCCTAGATTTTATGTGGCTATGTTAAAAATATTTCTCTGTATATAAATATTTACTTGTAATATTCTAAGTGGCCAATAAACATGGCAAAAATGATTCAATTGAAATGGAATTTATGCTCTGTACTAATATTATAAAGCTGAAGAGATTGTTCGGTTGAACGCACTAAGCTCAGGAACTACTGATTCGAAAACTATTTTTGTGTCAGTTAGTCCATTTGTCGGAAAGCTACAATAAGGTAATCAGTGTAACCACCGCCACTCAACATGCAATACCTCCCGCATTCGGCGGAAAGTGGGGAACGGAGTGTCTTAGCACTAGGTTCCCTCCACCTAGCCTACTGTGTGCAGGACACAGTGTAAAACTGATTTATATTTTGACATTGATATATTATGATAATACGAGAACTTAGGTCAAATTTGATTCTTGAAATAGAATTTGAAGGATTTTTGAAGACAAGATTTTATTATATTTAAAATATACAATAGTCAATTTAAAAAAGAAAAGACATAATATGTTTGAACGTGAGTAACAAAAAAATATTGAAAACAATACACAAAGCCATATGGAACGATAGTTAAAATTCTATCTTATAGTGCCCGAGATATTTTTAAATTTGTATAAAACTTTTCTCATATAAGTGTGTCACATATTCCCTCATATCTAGTAAACTAGGGCAAACGCAAAGGCCATATTGCGTAAATACAATACTACCCACTGGTTGACACGTTAATTTAAATCAATCTTTGAATTAAATCTTATTTACTTTATGAGGTCAGTGAGCTCCCTCCATCCCTATGTTAGTTTGTTAGGTTATTTTTAGAATTACCCTGAAATATATTAAGAGAAAGCTCTAATTTTATCCCGAGTGCACACAGAACTTGGCACCCATATAAATCTTCCCTTTTTTTTCGAGAACGACGCTTTACTTAACATTTAACTTGCCTCTCATTTCACATTAAGGTTTCTGATATTATTTTCATTTTTCCCGTAATAAATATTGTATATCTGATCTAAATATAAATTCGATTTCACATATAATTTGTTTTTAGTATAAGGTAAAACATTATTATCATCATTAAGTAGCATATAAAATATTATTAATTAAAAACGGGCTCAAATCTCACTATATAGTGAGATTTTATGCTAAATTTCAATTGCAATATGACAGTATCGTAAATAAAATTATAATTTCATAGCTAATACTTACTGACTTGAAGACTTCTTTTGTATAATACCTACCTATTGTCGTTTGAGTTTAAAAGCATGCAACGTAGCTTCTTCGATGAATTTTTAACTAATTGATTTAAGCTCGGCAAGTTGGTATTCTAGTTAAAAGTAAATAATTTATATTTAAATCTAAGGCCGCTCTTGTCGCAGTGCAGAGGTCAGACGGCTATCATGCTGTACAAAAATAGCATCAGCCTCGCTTTTAAATAGGTTATTAATTAGATTTTTATTAAATAATTGGTTAATTAACAAAAAAAAATAATGGAAGGTTGAACGTAGGTTTTCTCTGTCTATCTTATGTTATACTCCAAATAAAGCGAAAAGCTAAAAATTATAATAAATATATCAAAAATATTCTCCGTTCAATTAACGGCAGTATATTCCAATGAAGAAATTGGACAAGATTAAAAAAAAATCGAATGTAATATATATATTTTTTTATATTTACTGTATTTTTATTATTCTCTTACAAGAAATAGTTCATTAACTAACATGTATGACAAAAGTCAGGTCAGACGTCTTTTTCATATTGTCATACTCTATGCTATGAAAAGAAATAGGGCACTTTTAGATCTGACGCTGAGCAAATTGGAACAGGGTCGATGAAGAGCATTTTTTAAACGGCGTGGACATTTTTCTAAAGGTTTTTGATTTCATTTAATTAACTGGTAACTGCGTTGGAAACAGTGAAGTATATATTGACATTGATTTTATATATATTTATTCTATGTTGCTTTTTTTGTTGTTTTTAAGAAAAATAAATACTAGAAATATGATGTAGTACTGGAAATTTATTTATTGTTCTGTCCAAGTTGTTTTGTTTGATAACTGCACTCGGAGCTATTGTCGAAAACTTTCGCACTTCGAAACTATGACTAGAATTTATAGTTCTAACTCAAACAATGATTTAAATACAAAGTAGATTTGAATTGCTTTTGTTACGAGGTTGTACGTTATATGTTTTTTTTTACATATAATATGTAAAAAAAAAACATAAAACGGTGTCTCGATGTATCTCGCATACAGCAGGTTAAGTAGAGTGAACCTAGTGTTAAGACACTCCTTTCTCCATTAAAAATATGACCAGTATATATTTTTTTCTTTATCTATAAACTAATCTATTAATAGTTCATTTTACGATTTACATGCGGTTGTTAGTGTGGTTAGGTTAGGTAGTCTAACTATGAAATCGGATACCTATATAATATAAGTATTGTATTTATGTGTATATTTGTCAGTATATATCTACTACAATGAAATATTTCATATTTTCATTTCGTCCCTCTGGTATCGAGGTAAAACATGGCGTTAAGTTCCGCTACTCAACACACAATGTCTAGAAAAATTTAGCGGAAAGTAGAGTCGTTCTCCACTCAACTTGTAAGTCATAAGTGTCTTAATACTACCTAGTATCCCTCTACTTATCCTGCTATACGTGGAACGTGAAGCTGAATATTACTATTATTATTTAGAAATATATTTATTTGTACAACTTCCTCATATCGACAATTTATTTGCTTTTGAATTAGTTTAAATTTTATCTATAACTTGTTAATTTAACAAACAAAGTATTGTCATATGACGTCTCGTATAAACGTGTGAAATTACACGTAATGCATGAAGATCTAATTCCACTATTGATGTCATAGATATAGTGATTGTGTCGATTGGTTAACTTTAAATTTTTGATAGAGACCTAAGAAAGAAATAAAAAGGTAATCTAAAAACTGGAGGTGACACTCTAAATGAAAACCAAAACAGTTCCTAGGGGGGCTTTTTCAGCCTTCCTAAAAACGCTTTACATAAAGATTTGATGCCAACAAAGTCAATAAAACAAATTTTAAAAAAAACGGACAAGAGCACAGACGACGACAAAATGATTTTTCAAAAAATTATCCCGCACACAGCGTGTTAGGCAGAGAGAACTTAGTATTAGAATACTTCATTCCCCATTTTTCGACGAATTCTGAAACCATAGCGTGCTGAGTGGTGGATCTTAACCCCGCTGTTCACAATCTGACGTGTTTACACTTGTAGCCCTTCGCCACGACTGGCCTCTAATAATTTTCTGCCACATAATAATCTAATAACTCTAACCTGGTTATAATTATTAATGCCAGGAGAAGGCCGCCATTTAATACTTGGTTATATTACATTTAGTACTACACACATAATTATTTTAAGTAATAGGGCCTTAAAAATGCAAGTGTTGATTAATTAATGCTAACGCTATATGACGCCATCAATTTTTTATGTGTTCTGATGGATACAAACATAAAAATGTTCGAAATAATAATTTATTAAGGATAATTGGACAAAGTATGTAAGGGCATACAAGGTACTAGATACACTCGTGATGGACAAGTAGTTGGTTCGATTCCCAATCGATTTTATTCAAATTATTATCATATTTCCCTTTGGTAGACAAAGCGCAGCGTTTAGCTCTGCCACTCAAAAAGGTGTTTCTTTAATTTTCTGCGATCTAGTTGAATTAAATTGTAATAATGTATTATAGTTATATGGGATTACAGCTCGCACTCATTGTGTGCTTTCATTATATAAAAACAAAACCATATAGGAGTCATACCTAAAGTGATCTATAATAATAACTAAAATAAATTATTGACATCCGTGTTATTTTTAGCTCTTGCCCTAATATCAGATATCATGCGTCATTCCGTTTTTATTTAACGAATATGTTTTTTTAGTTTACAGCGTGGATTTCATTTGTTTGATTTTATTTATTTTTTAAGGATTTGAATTGCCTACAACTAATAAGGCATATCACAACGATGACTTTTGATAATGATATTTTTAATATTAGACAATATTAGTGACTAACATCTAAATGACGCGAAATAAGTCGGTAGAAGATGCCAAGACCGGCACGTGTCCACGTGTTTTATAAGAGGATCACAAATCACTAAAACCAAAGTTCATACGATTTGCCACTAAGAATGTTATAAGCCCAACGTGACATGAATGTAAGAGAACACGCTGTATTTTACGCACGTAGCATATCGTATTATGAAAATACTTTATGTTTTTTTTTTTAATTTAGCTAATCTTGTAAAATATAGATGTATAAATTTTACAAAATTATTCTTATAAAGAATATAGAAATACTGAGTTTTAGGTAAAAAGTTTACGAGTTTAGTCACATTGATTGCCAGTTACACACTTTTTAAGCGGGAGAACTAACAATGGTTTCCTTGTAAATATTTCACAAACAGAATCCTGTGTTAAATGGCATTTGCAGTGATAGAATATTAAAAAAAATATTTTTGTATCCCATTAAGACATTTTCGTTCCCCACTTTCCGAGTAATTCTGGAGGCATTGCATGTTGAATGGCAGAATTCAAAGCCCCGGTTTGCCCCGTTATCAGAAAAAGGACATTAATATACCTATAAAATATGTCATTTCTTCGAATGGGATCAAACCTACAACCTGTCACGCGTACAGTCGCACGTTTGTATCTCTGCGCGACCACTGACCTCTATACCTTCTTGATAAGGCATAAGATTATATACGTATTCAAGAATTAGAAGAGAAAAACAATGATATCTAAATGACATTTTAATCGGTCGTATCCCGCGTAAATATGAAATGGCGACGCGCACGCAAAATATCCGCTCATCTCCGCTAATGGGAACTTCCGGTTCATTAAAATGATTGCAGCATGCGGGAGCCGTGCACTGTACATTGACCATCATTATCTGTACCTGTGTTTGTTTATACTTTAAATGAAAATTTCAAATAATATTGATTTGATTATTCCTGTAGGGATTTTGTATTTCAATAATTTTTAATTTTTTAATCTGATTGTGTGAAGTACAAAGTGTTAAGTTGCGCCTTATTAGAATTACGCTATTTCTGGTGAAAAGTGAAAAGTAGAAAAAAACAAAATTTACTTCTTTTTGCATATTCTTTGGTCATCTAGAAGATATAGAAGTAACGTAAAAGGAAAGATATTTTTGTCTCACTTGTGTTGTGAAACTGTATACGCTAAAGTAAAGCTTAAGTGGCTGCATAAATAGCTCCAGGGTCAAGATCGCTGCTACGGAGCGAGTTGCTACCCAAATATTGTTTTTATCTCCAATTATTACGCTGTAAAGAAAAAAAAAAAGAAAATAAAAAGAAAGAAGAAATAAAAAACTGATAATATAAAAACAGAACAACTAATAAATGTACTTTTAGTATAAAAAAGTGTATTCAATTACACATGCTCTACATTGTAGTATCACGTATCTCGTATCGTCTCTACGTATATCATACTACAAGATCGAGGAAATATCTATATATGTATTAAATATACCGCATATATATATTAACACTATGTCTTATCTTACATGATATATTTCAAACACTTTTGTTTCACTTTCTAACGAAGCCACACGCTATATAGAAATATATAACACATTTTCAGTGTTTTGCAAAATAACTAGAAAGGATCTAGTTAAATTCTCACTTCCCCACAAATTATTATTTTTAGTATAATATGTTATTGTAACTGTGAATATTGTAGGTTCGATTCCCATTCGGAGGAATGAGCTAGTTACATTTTCTCGCTAATAACAAAATAAACCACGGCACTGAGTTCCGCTCCTCAAAAAGCAATGTCTCTAAAATTTGTGAAAAAGAATGAGAAACGGAGTGTCTTAACATTAGTTTCTATTGGAATCAGAATCTTTAATCGTGTATTATAACATAAATAGCATATTTTAACACACTTCTATTACATAAATAATATTACGAGATCCATTAAGATAATAGTAAAGCACTGAACCACGTAATTTCTTCCTTAATTAATATATTCAATGAGGGCACTGTGTGCGGCGAGAAATGGCAAACTTAACGCTAACTTAACTAACGACGAAACTTTGAAGTCCACACAAACGTTCTAATTTCTATAGGGTTGTTGACATTTAAACGGCCTGTGGACCATTTCGTATTGAAAAGTTAAATTTATACGTATTATTTAGAAAGAGCTATGAATTATTAATATGGTGTTGCTGACGTAACATTTTGAAGCCAGTCATGGCGCAGTATGTGACCGTAAATGTCACGATTGTGAGTTCGATTCCCACTCGAAGAAAGGAAATATTTATTTAAATTTTATATTTTCAATTCTTCGCTCTGTTGTCGAGGCAAAGCATGGCGTTAAACCCCGCCACTCTACACGCAATGGAACGGGGCGAAACCAACACTAGATTCCCTCTGCCTACCCTACTGTGTGCGGGATACAGCGTGATGCTGATAAATTTTACTATTACCGTCATAGTGGTCTAATTGAGACTTGGCTAGTGCTATATTTTAAAGTAATTATGAGCTTAAAATTTATAACAAATATGTTTTATTAGTGGATTAGGTAAAGTGAGGTTTATTTCTAATATTAATTTATGGAAAATGTAAAGACTTCACCGATAGCTGAACATCTATCTAAGTCCGAATAGTGAATGAAAATTTTAGTGAATGAAATAATAAAGTTAATTTATTATTTTTTAAATATTTATAGTTGTTTTTTTGTGTAAAATGTAAAATTTATTTTATGACATAATAAAAGTATATATTGTAAGTTATTAAAGTGGTAAAATAGAACACATATATTTTTATTTCATCAATAATATTTAAATATGTTTTATGAACTTTAGGTATACAAATACAACGTGGAACAAGTTATCACATTTTCCACGTGGAGAAGATAAGGAACATATAAAAATAAACAAATATCGTGACAATTCGATCAATAAAAATCGATTAAATAGATCGACTGACGCATTAAATTCCTTAACATAAATAAAATCTTTATTTCATCTCAAACAAAAGCATAAAAATGTCATATAATTTTTTCTTTAAAATAAAATACATAAATCTATATACTTAAGCCACATGAGGACACCTTAAGGTAAATTAGTTACATACACATATTTAAATTAAAGAAAACACCAACAAAATATAACTATATAATATAAAAAGATTTCTTTTCTCGTTTTATTATATTATACTCGGACTAATTAGTAGGAGAGGAGAGAGGAGGGGCCTCGAAACATTGGAAATCCTATTAGTTTGCACTCACTTGACCGACCGACATATGTGGTGTATTGTCAGACTTCTGAAGCCTTATAGTCCGTCCTTGAGATAGAGATTCTGTTGTCGATGAAAATATTGCGAACATAAATTACAGTTATATAAATAATTTATGATATTTAATTAACAATTTTGTGAGACAGAGGCAATAAGTGTGCTGTAAAATCGACTGGTTGTGGGTTCGATCCTAAGTCGAAGAAAGGAAATATTTATTTAAATTTATATTATAAATTCTTTGGTGTCGAGGCAATGCGTGACATTGAGTTCTGCCATTCATCATGCAATACTTTCAGAATTCGGCGGAAAGTGGGGATCGGAGTGTCTTAGCACGAGGTTTCCTCTGTCTACCCTGATGCATCATGCATAGATACAGCGTGGAGCTGATTTTTGTAAATAAAATGTTAGTAAATCATTGTAATAAATTTCAACTTAATTTGCTTATCTAACTTCACGAAATTAAATTTATAATATACATAAAGGTCTATACATAAAAACATTGTATAAACTTCTTCGCCCGCTTACACTAGTAAGACTTAGTGTAACTTATGTGTTATTCTGATCTATAAGCTATATCACTGGAAAGTTTCACCTGAATCTGTTCAGTAAATTTCGCGTGAATGTGTAACAAGCATCCATTCTGACAAACTTTTACATTTATAATATAATATTAGTAGTTATTACTTAATATACGTACCAATATCGTATTTATAGACAAAAAACAATTTGTAGGAAACAAAAGCTATTCGGTCAAACATAGATAAGATTAACATCGCAACCCCTGTCTACTGTCACAGCTGGCGCTGTTATATAACATGTTGCCTTATTTGGAGGATTTGGAAACAAATATAATAGAATGTGGATTAGTCACGACTTTTTTATAGTGTTGTCATACAATAGTAAGGTGTATTTGGATTAAATATAGATTTAAATACTCTAGTGAATAGTATATAAGGTATTAGCGTTTGTAATGATAAATATGATTGTAGTGTTTGCTTTGGTGGATAAAGTACAGTGTTGTGTTCAGTCACTGCGAGTGGAGAACGGAGTGTCTGGACACTCTCTGTGACAGTGATGTATCTCAGTTAGTTTGATGAAAGAATCAATTAGCTGACTAGTTATTTATAATTGCATATTGGCTTTAGCTCATCTAAACATCTGAATATAGTTTGAAATATTTCTTAGCTTATTTAAAATTAGGTACTATTTGTCTATATACGATAAAATTAACTTCTAATACGATTTTGTTTCCATTTCAATAAAGAAAGTACTTTTAGACAGAAAGCTTTTAAGCTTTTACGTGTATCGTTTTATAGTGGGACAATATATCTAGGCAATGTAATAAAATATATTAGTATACTATATTGGAATCCATTTCTATATTAAATCTTCAAGTACATTTTATCTGACCTTTTTTAACAGAAAAAGGTAGTGTTTTGCTTTTTGTTTGTCAATCGAAATTTTACTTCTGACTAAATATCTATAAATATATAAATAAATATCTATATATCTAAAAATATATAAATAAATAATTACATATGTTTTTATTTGATTGGCTCCCGCTTTTTATAAAGTAGGCAGAAGAAACCCAACATACAGTTACTAATGTATCACCTACCTTAAACATATATATATATATATTATAAATAAATATATTTTGTAAATTATATAAGTAACTAATTTGAATGAAATAAAATATATAATATATTTCAAGCGAAAAAGAATAGAAAACTAATTGAGAATTAACAAAAACGAGAATTATATAAAATCTATGGGATTTAACTTTATTAATACGAAATGGCAATTCAATGTAGTAATTTAATTCAGGGCCGGGTCTCGTCGTTACAATATCTTATTACAACCTCAGTCTTCTAATTTACGAAGCTTCAAGAGAATTTCGGTATAAAGATTTAAATTACAAATGAATGTTATTTAAAATTTGCATTTTCCGTGTGTTTTCGTGATTTTTAACTCTGTTCTCCTTTTTTATTTGTATTGTATTGCCAGTACGATAAATATTCAATTAATATTTTATACTTATATACGCACGAGTCAAACTTATATATGAATTAAATAATATGTTACTACAGGGATATCTGTTTATTTTACCGACTAAGGATTTAAAGCGTGAATTGTTTATTTTATTACATTCAATTTAACTATTGGAAATGCTCCAATACTGCCTATTCAAATTCATCTATTGCAAGTTACGAGTACGTCTTTGATCTTCGAAATTGGTTATTCACTCCACACTGACATATTAGTATTTTTAAAAAGAGAATACACTTGCTTGCTTTTTAAAATATTTATAAATAAATATATTTAAGCATATATACATTTCTCGTATAATCTAAAAAAAAAATAAAACATAAAAATAGTAATTTATATGGATTTAATATTAAGTATACAGTAAGTAACTTCTTTGTTAGTGATTAATTATAATTAAAACGGACAACTGAACGTAAAATTAAAAAAAGAATAAATGAGCTTCACGCTGTATCCCGCATACAGCCGGGTAGACAGAGTGAACCAACCTAGTGTCAAGACACTCCATTTCTAATCGTATTCGCTGCACGCTGCAACGCTGCACTTTACCTTGACACCAGAGCGAAGAAATAAATATATAAAATGTTGTATCTTCGAAGCAGAAATGTTTAAGCATTGCATAAACAAGTGTATTTGAAACTGAATCAATACAGTCATGAGGATTTTCTTTCATTGTTTCGCTGAACATTTTTGTTTTCAATTCCTTTGTGCAGCCGAATTCATTATTCATGCAAATTCATTGATAGGATCTTTTGTAAAGTGCACCAGCGACTAGCACGTAACATTTATATGGGGCTAGTTCTAATTAACGTTATCAGAGCTAAGGATTTTATATACATTCTTTTATTCAATTTATATTGGATATAATGTTAAATAAATGTGTACATATAGATAAAAAATATAATTATATATTATGTATTTTTTTTATTTCAAGGGAAAGGCAGAGAGAGTGGGGATCGAACCCGCAACCTGTCGCATGTGCCACTACTGGCCCCAGTTATTTTTTTAGGTATATAAAAATTAATAATTCGTGTGACCGACCCTAAAATAGAACGATGTTGATCACGCTATCTGAGTCTCCAAATTAGAATTAAATTTTATTAACACCTGTTCAGGCTATCATTTCTATCATTTGAAATGAGAATTATATTTATAACTAAAGGTTAATAGCTGAAATTGAATTTTTTTTCTTACATAATAAAGCAGCCAAACTAAATATTAAATGGATAGTCTCAACTAATTATTATGCTTCTCTACGTAAAATATAGATTTTACACAAGATTGTTTTGAAGAAAGAAAAGTACAATGGGATTTGTCATTGAGTTCACTTTATCATAATACGCGAGAAGCTTAATTTTTTTTTGTTTTATCTTATTATCAAAAAGCTTGCATTTACCAAAAACTTTCTGAGACTTGTGCATGTTTATCTGTAATAGAGTGACGATTTGTGGAGACATGGCGTGCGAAAGGAACAGTTAGTATCGTGCGACTCAAATTAGCGATTTTCCTATTAAGTCTGGGGAAGGTCGAATCCGTGGCAGCCTGCGATGTGACCGTAAATCGTAGTAGACAAAAGTGTATAATTATGTATATTATATAAAATTTAATTAAATATTTCTTGCAAAATTAGAACTATAATTAAATATTTTTTAACGATGTGTCGAAATGAATTTATCTGAATAAGAAAAAAATATCTCTTTATGCTTAGTAATCAGTTTACGTAAATAGTAAAATTTATGTGAATAAAATGTGTTATCATGTTTAAGTAAGTAATGTTCAATAAATAAAATCATAAAATAAAATAAATCAGACCTAATTTTAAGGCAGTTCGTTCCACACTTTCTGCCGAATTCTGGAAAAAAAAACATCTCATTCCCTCGAGTGGAATTCATTTCTTCTGTTTTGTGTTCCAAACTCTGAAAAATTATAATAATCAATCACGTTCATGTAATATATTTAAAACAGCTTTGTTTACATTTCGCTAGTCCCTAAACAAATTTACAAGTCAAGATAACCCTGTGAGTACATCAGAAGTAAACATGTCATACTGATAATTTAGTTAAAATTTAAACAATATGAGCTTTCTCAAAATTACATATTTATAATCATATTACGACGTAATTAGATTTAATTGTATGGTTTGTACCTATGAACTGGTACGGATTTATGCATATCCAGTACTCGATTCATATTAAAATTGCTCGCGTTTAAATATTGTTATGTGTAATATTCATATTTTACGTACGCTAACATGAAGTGGAGCGTGGCTTATATGTTATGTGCAGGCTGGTTGAAATATTTATAATACATACAATTTTTTGGTTCTAATATTCAAATTATTGATTTTTTAATTCAATATTAAATTATTATTTTTTTTGTTTTTTAAAGTTTTACTACAGTAAAATTATGACTCAAAAATGATAATCACAAATTACTTTTGATGAAGCCAGCCAGTGTCATAGCGTGTAATCGACTCATAATACTTTTTTTTTTAAAAGACTATCTAAGAGAAAATATTGTAATCATAAACTTTACACCAATTTAGAATGTAAGTGGCACGTCACTACACTTTATAAGACTTAGGACAAATATGTCATAGACGTAAAAAAATATCTATAGACGAAAAGAAAGATAATACAATAAATACTCTAGACACTTAAACAGAGTACATAATCCAGGCCATGTTCAAAATGAGCTGGCTTTTATCCAAACAAAGATCGCGTCATTACTATTACAGAATATATAAAAACTAAATAATATAACTGTTTGTATGTCCTTTGTTTATGGTAACGCGTATCTCGCAGTGAGAAATATCAATTTTACATAATTGTACTCCTTACTTTCTTTTCTATAAGAGACGTTTGTTTTTGGAACGACGCCCGCCGTGTCGAAGTGGGTTCCATTATAGATTATAGGAATATCTATGTATATTACGAATATATTATATTTATTATAAAAACTTTCGATCTAGAAAGTTAAAAATCGATGTTGGACATCTGGTTCCTTATGTATCCTGCCCTGCTGTATTTATATATATAAATTATATATATATATAAATGAAGCATATTTAATGTTCCTTTACTACAGTATGCAAAATTAGGCTTCATATTATTAGTTTCCATATTTAATTTAGATAGCTTCCGCTAGTAAGTCAATAGAGTTTATAATAGAGTCGTAAATCATGATATCACAGTACTTGTACAGTTATCATATAAACTGCTCGTGTTTTTGCATATTTTGTGGACATATTTTATATCATATATAGGAAATTCCTATGTTAATAGTACAATAAAAAAATATTCTCGTCACCATATAAATGGTTTGTATTTTATATACATATTAAAAATTAAACAATTTGGAATCAAAACTTAGATTTTTTTTTATTTCTTTGATATCCTCGTTATATATATATTATAGTATTCTTCTCCGTTTTGTTATGTACTAACAGACTTGACGAACATAAACTCTAAAAACTTTGCCCGTATCTAATCCAGAGCTGTTACTATTAAAAAATAAAATTCATAGATATCTATTATCCCACTTTTAATATATAAATATATTTTATTATTATATATTTTTATAAAAGTCAGATAACATATTTTTTACAGCAAATTATAATCATTAATTATATGAAACAACTTTTTTTCCCCAAATTGTCAACTTTCACATGCACAGTTACTTCCTATCATGATTTTATTCTCAGCTGCGTGATAAGAGCCACTATAATAAAAAAAATCTATAATAGTTTCGTTATAATATATACTTACATAATAGGTTATTTTTAAATTGGCATAGGTATACAATATATTTACATGCGTGTAGAGAAGCAGTTTCATACTTTCAATAACTTTTCAAATTGTTGAAAAACTTCTATACGTAAATTGATTTAGATAGTGTACTCGTACATCTTATGATATAATATAATGGATGGACAGATATTATGAAATGTGAATATGAAAGTCATTCAAAAAATATAAAAGTCAGGTATGATACCTATCAAGAACCCTTTAAAAAAAACAGCTAGCCCCTAATAAGTATAAACTAAACTGCAAAACACATTTATAACTAAGTATATTTTTACATAACTAGTAAAGTACTCATTTATAGCATTTTTTTTTCTTAGGTAGACGCACGATGCTATCTAGATTTCAGTAAGTAATAAAATCCTACCTGGCCACAAATACTTAACAAGAATTGATGGTGCCTAAAAAACGACGTTCGTTCACCTTTAATATCGAATCTGGTTTTTTCAATAAGCGCTATAATCGTTTGGTTTGTATTTAAATATTAGAAAAACTAGAGTTCTGCACGGTCGAAGCCGCGTGATCTACACTTATCTTTTGTTTTGGTGGGTAAAATACAAAAAAAAGAATATGATGTCTTATAGAAAATGGCAAAGATTTGTTTTATTACCATTTTGTACTTTACTATAATGTGTAAAATATTTACACATTTCTTCCTCTTGACTTATTTTCCCTATCCGTTGCAATCCGTACCTCACTGGGAACCTACAATTTGTATAAAACAAAGTCGCTTCTAGGAGTAAATAGCATTTGATAATATAATATGTAAGAAAAACAGTCAGAATACCGAACCATCTATGTCTTACGAATATATCGATTTCTTTTTTGGACTGTGTGTTCAAAATCAACGTCCAGCTCAGAATAACCAGTTCTCTTTAAAATTGTAAGTTCAAAGATCTTTGTTATTAACCTCACACACTGATCAAGCAACTTTTTTTTTCAGATTCACGCTGTATCCCGCACACACCAGGGTAGGCAGAGGGAACCTCGGTGTTACGACACTCCGTTGCTCACTTTCTGCCGAATTCTGGAGGCATTGCGTGTTGAGTGGTAGAACTCAACGCCGCGCTTTGCTTCGACACCAGAGCGAAGAAATGGAAATATAAACGTAAATAAATATTTCACTTCCTCGAGTGGAAATCGAGAACCCATATCCGTCGTGTTACAGTCACATCCTTGTGCCGCTGCTCCACAACAGCCTCATTAAGTAAATATATTTTATATTTTTATTTTCTTTGTCCCTTTAAAAAGTTAAAGCGCGTTGTCGAGTTCCACCGATCAACACCCAATGAAAAGTGGGGAACGGAGTATCTTAACATTGGTTCCATAACCTACTATACCCAAACAGCAGTGTACAGAGTATAATATATAAGCAAAAAAAGACAATAGTGTTAATTCTGCTAATGTTAATTAAGCCAAGATTGCGTCCAAATAAATATTATAATCATGACACTCGCTTGTTACGTCAATTACAGGTTTACTTTCTAAGTTGAGTTATATTTCTATTCCTTCCTAGTTCACTATTGTACTGTACACAAAAAAGAAAGTTGCGAAGGCGGTGAAATGTCGAGTTCGAATCGATTGATCAGTAGGTATTCTTGTCGTGACCCAGAAAATTGAGAAATTCGTCGACTCATGGGTCTATGGCTTTATCTGGGCCACCACATGTTTACGCTGCCATAGTAGCAAAATTTAAAAGAAACGAAAAATTGTAAATATATCAATATTAAAAATTATTTGAAATCGTTTATTTTGAATTTAATTTTAATTTATTAAATCTAATTAATTGTAATATTCACATATATATTTACCATACATACCTACCTATACGAAAGAGTATTTAATGTTTTGAAAATTACATACGACTGGCTTCAAAGAGTTATCAATAATATATTTATTTATTTCTTCTTTTAAAAAAAAATAGCTCAGTTAGGACACTCAATGATTATCATCTGACGTACTATTACAATTTTACAGTACGCGTTTGTAACTGTAGCTGTCTGTATACATGAGAACATACCGTTAAACAAACCGTTTGTAATTAGGCGTTGGTTCAATTGCCTCTGAAATTCGGGTTATAAAGTGTATTTGCGCCTTTTGTGCTGAATCAGAAGGTGATAATTATAGAAGTAGGAGAATAGAACAAGAGTGATGGAACCGTATTATGATGATGTACGATAATCATTCGATATTTTACTTCACGTTCTCCTTAATTCTACGGTGTAAGAAATAGATTTTAATTCTTAAGCTAAATTAGCGAAAAAGAATGAAATACATAAATAGCAAAATTATGATTTTTTTCACGCTGCCGCACATAGCAAGGTCAGCGGAGTGAACCAGTGAACATAGTGTTAAGACATTCCGTTCCCATTGAGATATTTTCTGCTCAATTGCGTGTCGAGTGGAGAGAAACATATAATATGCTATATAAAATATAGAATAACCAATTGTACCATCAGGATCTTCTCTATTTACTCTCCATGATGTGTGTGATATCTTCGTAAAAATATATTAACAAAAAATAACATAAGGAAATTTAATTCAAAATTAATCTTCTGTTTCTGGAGAAAACAGGCACTCGGCCAATTTTAAATTAGGTTACATAAACGTATTATTCCACTCCAAGTACAATTCCAAAGATAGGTTCAAATATCAAATATATTATAAACTCATATGTC
Source organism: Heliconius aoede (assembly GCA_037355905.1). Classification (NCBI taxonomy): domain Eukaryota; kingdom Metazoa; phylum Arthropoda; class Insecta; order Lepidoptera; family Nymphalidae; genus Heliconius; species Heliconius aoede. Next base: position 6,317 of record JBAIZZ010000088.1, on the reverse strand, counting down.
ACACAATTACATATCTTATAATTAAGTAATATTAAAAAACAAGCTTTAAGCTGTATCCCTCATGTAACTGGGGAGCCTAGTGTGATACACTCCGCTTCCCGCATTCCGGCAAAGAAATGAGAATCGAACCTACAACCATCCCTCATCAGCTAAGTCGAAAAAATTGCACCACGAAAGCCCTTTTTCTATAAACAAACTTATTTATATTACAGAAAAAATAGCAAATGAGGTCAATGAAATTCAAATTAATTTGCAAACGCTGTGTACGAGTACATTTCTTTAGAAACGTAAATGACCTTTTAAACCTTTAACCGAGAACGACTCCAATTAATTATATAAAATAAATACAACATTCATTAGAAGAGTTCTTGAGGTATATTTTTCTAATAATCGAAAATGAATTTTTTTGCGTACATATATATATTATACATATATTTTGCATACATAAATACTTAGTTTTCTTTAACTAAACCAATACAAAAATATAGTAAAAATAAGGCAAATTGTCATATATCCTGTAAAAGTATTGTATTTTCAGATACACATGTGATAATGTATGTACTCGTGTATTATCCAGGAAGGATAGAAGCCGTTGTGGAATTGATAACAAAATAATTAAAACACCCTGTATCCCGCAAACAGGCGAATTGAACGGTGGAACTAAGCTCTGCGCTTTGTGAATGAGAATCGAACCCATAACCGTCACGTTTACAGATAGACTCGCTTCCGCTTTGTCATGACCTTCATATTTTTTTATTTAAATGATTTTGCTTGGTGATTTGTTCTTTATAAATTCAAACAAAGCCGTGAAGACAAAACTCAAATACATATTATACATATGTAAATAAATGCAATTTATTTTTATCCATAGAAAGTATATAACCGGTTTTACATTAATTATTTCTAGTCTAGTTTCTCATTAATTTAACAATTTTTATTAATTAATATAATAATCTCATGGCGGCCATAACTTTTTTTCATAAATTAATTAATATGATACGAGTTGGACGATAAAATATAGTCCATTTAATTAGCGAATATAAGCAACATGGGAATGGGCGAATCTTTATCAGCAGAACGTTATTATATGTTAATTAAATGATTGAAATCTACGTATATTTTAAGTAGATTAAAAAAATCATAATTTTTAAGTTGAATAATATGCTGTCATGAAGCGATAAACGTGTACGCAGTTAGAAAGCCTGTGGGTTTGAATCCTATTCGAGGGATATTTTAAACATAATAAATTTCCTAGTCAGATTCTAGCGAGAGCGGAAACCGGGTCGTCACTTAACAATTTATATGACCCAAAGCAGGTGAATTTAGAAAGTAAACAAAATAATCTTAAATATCTATATAAATTATTAATTCAATTTGCAATGATATGCATAAACACATTTTTTATTTTTATTATTTTATTACATATTTATATTATTTTTCTTTAATGGATGTAATAGTGCGGTTATATTATACATATTATTAAGAAAACGGGCATAATTTTTGAATAAGTCATCTGTTACAAAATCTTATGACAATCTTTAAGTTTAGTATATTTAGTTTATGTAACAACATCCTAATTATTAGAGACTAACAAAAAATATTCTCATCTACTTGCCGCTAGATGAGAATATTTAGTAGTAAACGTAGATTAACCTTAGATTAAGAATAAGTAATATCCAACGTACCTATTTTGTATTCCGACGAAAAAAAAAATTATAGTCATGAAACCATCAAAATTTATCGTAACATATTAGATAATAGTTATATTATTTACATTTAAACCTTAAAATAAACAAATATTGGTATTTTTTAAAAACTATATTGACACTATCACATCGCTACATAAAATATTAAAAAGAAAGCGTACTAAGATGCTATTTTCAATGTCTGCATCTCTCAAGTCTAATCTGTTGGACGACACGTCAAAAATAATTCCAAGATATTTTAAGGTTATTTAAATATAACTCATATTCACAGTCATTATGCTATATGGAAAAATCAGTTTATCTTATAATACTAGCATCGAAATACATCGTAAGAACAAAAAAAAAATAAGCCAAACTCTACGGTTTATACGGCCGTACTCTATTTTCTCAATCCAAGGAGTCAAAAAGCTTGATGATACTCACCAGACCGGTTGACCTTTCATCACGGGGTCCAAGCACCAGTGCATCACCTTATACACTTATATATTCACCAGCACCGTTCATCTTTATCACTAAACATGAATATTGTCAAATTCCAAACACACGACCACACCGCTGAACAGTCAACGTACGACTAACTGACGGGCCAAAGTAGCGCCGTACTACGGCTAAGAGTGATCTATACACACTTTTTTTTGTAGAAAATGTAACTTAATGCAGAGAGGAATAAGGTTGTATTTGAGTTGGTAGGAGTCGGTGTTTACATCTGTTAGAATCGATATGTAAAATGAGATGCGGAGCGAAATAAGTGGGCGCATTTCCTAGGATGCTGCGGGCACCATGCTGCGGTCAGTGTCGCACATGGTGTTTGGATTTCGTATGCAAACACCATGTGCATATGTGCACATATAGTAAGTATATATATATATTATATGCTTGTAGCGTATAATAGATATTTTTAATTTAGTATAGTGAACTCTACATAAATTGGAGAAAATAGTAATTAATAATTGGTATTATATAAAATGCCTTGACACTTCATAGGTAAAAAGAATTGACTCCGAACGATTGTCAGATAGATAGAGATAAATAGAATAGGGTTAAAATGGAAAATTTTGACAACGCAGTCATCTTTACCTTTTTAGGGTATAAAAACTGATTTACTAACAAAATATATTAATCGTTCTCGCTTGGATCTGCGGATTTTATTATTAAATTTGTTTCACATAAATAGATAGCATATATAGATTATATTTGACGAAATATATTTTTGTGTATAACGCAAAATAGCTTATCAAATTCGCATTTTCCACAAAAGCATTTTCCTTAAGGAAAATCGGATATGGAAATCTCGAGCAAATTTGTGTTGGTGACATTTTTGTGAAAATTTTCTTATACATATCTTTTCTGATTTTTCGTGATTTTTTTAAATTTTAAATTCAGTTTCGATATATTGTTGTAGATGGTATAATTTTATTTTACTTTACTACCAAACGTATAAAATTGAACATACAGGGAAATAAATATATATACCTGGAATAGCCGTTTAAAATTTTTTAAAATATTTATTTGCTATTTTTTATCACTTATCAAACCCCACCAGTTAGTTATATTTTTTTTTGCTTCACGCCGTATCCCGCATTAACAGAGTAGACATAGGGTATCTAATGCAAAGCAGACTCCCTTTCCCACTGTCTGCTCATATTTTCTAGACATTGCATGTTAAGTGGCGCAACTCAACGTCGTATCGCACTTTGTCTTGTTACCACAGCGAGAAAAACAATTAGTTCCCACGAGTGAGATTCGAATTCACAACGATCGCTTCTTCAGTCAGATGCTGGGCCGCTCAGCTACAATGACGTCATGTCTTAAAATTATCACTTGCCGAGGAAAAGGTAAAACTTAAGAAAAAAATACTAAATCAACTGCTTTTCCCAGAATAACTTACATATGTGTTCTCTACATTTCTTATTTGTTTATATTACGATTAGTTCTGTAGAATATTACTGCATATAGTTTGTAAGAAAGGGAGAAATAAAATCTGATTCACATAATATATTTCTACACATTATCCTTATTACTATCTAATAATATAATAATATAGACTATCACAAGATAGTGATACATCACTCTGCCCTTTACTGTCCGACTTTTTTATAGTAATTAAGATTCATATATTTTTAATATCCTTGGTCACGTTCTGGCTATAGCGATATGAGTATGTATATCGCCTGTAGAGTTGTATAAGGTATGACAAATAGGTAAATTCTCGATTTAGGTACATATATAAGCAGTCAGGACGCAGGAGTTTCAAGTATGTGCCTGTAAACGCGATCATTGTGCAGGTGATGAGTGCCGCAACTTAACGCCGCGCTTTGCCTCGACACCACAGCGAAAAATATTATATATTTCATTTCCTCGATAATTATATAAGCAGACCTACCGGACGCCCAAGGAAGCGCAGGTTAGATGTCGTGTTATAGGATATAAGAGCATTGGCTCTGGTCTAACCACCGAGGCCGTTAAAGACCGTGCAAAATAGCGTAGACTAAGTAGGAAGGCAGTTGTAGTGTCACATTGAGTGAGAAGTGATTCAAACGTTTAACAAACGATAGCTTTAAAGAAATTCTAGGACCATAGAATAAGATTACACTAAGCGAAGTCATCTAAAATAAACGTACAAACAGACGTCTTATAACAAATTTCCATTATCTTGTGGATTAGATGTGGTAGAGTAGAAAAATCTATGTATACAAAATGATAGTTTCATCCAAATAATTAGCCTGTAATATGTTAAATAAGTTCGACTAACATTTAGCTCTACATTTAGTTACTACTTCCGCAGTTGGGAGCAATTGAAGTAAGTGGAAGTAATTTTCCACACACTCGTACGTCCAAAGTTGTAGTGTTCAGTAACCGTTAGTGAAAGTTTTTTCTCCTTGACGTTATTCTCTTCTCTCTCATCCTCTCTCACAGCTGGCAGGGAAAACTCGGTGTTAAGTCACTCCACATGCCGCTTAAATTCAAAACACTGCGTGTTGAGTGGCGAAACTAAACATCGCAATAAATATAATATAAGTAAAAAATAATATCTACACCAACTCGAAATCTAACAGAACATACCGATATACTATAGAAAGTTGTTTGTCGAGTCTCAGAACGTAACATACCGGTTATCATCATAGCTATTTAATAAATCTACATCAAACGACATTTGGAGAAATTATAATTAATGTTTTAATATACTCAGAGGCCGTCGTGGCGCAGGGGCAGCATGTGACTGTAACGCAATAGGTAGTGGGTTCAATTCATTTGAGGAAATTAAATATTCAATATTTTCATTGGCTTCGCTGTGGTGTAGAGACCAAATCGCGGCGGTGAGTTCCGCCACTCAACCAGCAATGACGTGAATTCACCGGAAAGTGGGGAGCTCAGTGTCTTAATACCTCCTGCCTATCCTGCTACATGCGTGATACAGCGTGAAACATACAGACAATTCCTGGTCATACCGATTCAGACAGGACGTAAACATATAAGAAAATAAAATAAAATAACGAAAATATATTAGGTACTCGGTAAATTTTGAATAAAAAAAAATGTAATAAATAATCAATATTCAAACAATATTTCATTTTATAAAGAATTTTTTTTGTTTCGAAAATCACAAGTCATTTACTGAACGAAGGCAAGCTTTCAATCCGCATCCAAGAGATACGAGTATAATACAGTTGTTTATTCTGCCCGTACGTGGTTACATCACGAGTGCGTGTTCGCATTATACTCCGTCAATAACGCCAACCGCCAACATTTATTTTTTATTATTGTTTTTTTTTTAACAATTTTATAGACTTGGCTACTATAAAGTTACATTAATAATACAATATCTTTACATATATATATATATAAATAATTAATTGAAAAGACTTCTATTCGATTTCATTTATAAATAAAAAAATAATAAGAAATGTAATGGAATGTGACTTTTGAAAAGGATGTTGTTAGTTAAATGAGTTGAGTTATTTAAATAAGTCGAAGGTAAATAGCAAAGGCGCAGTTGTCCTTTATTTATAAAAAAAATGGTTTATTTTTTGTTATAAGATATACAATAAAATTTTAGATTCCATTTTCTTATATTTCTAAATAATTTGACTTTCTGACGTTGAGTTGAATGTCTTAACTCTAGGTTCGCTACCTACCCTGCAATATTCGGAATATAGTATGAAGTTGAGCGCATGACTTTTACTTGTAACAAAATGGAAACAGCCATAAACTAGTACATTGGGTCGATTTACATTAGCACAATGAGATCTCGGAGACCAGGTACGTCAGAAAACAATGCTTAAGAATGGAAGAATTCAAATATTTACTGATTCGCTTGCTATATAATAAAATATTATATTTTATAGCTGCAGCAAAGAAAACAATACATTAATATATAATATCATATTTTACATTACTTAAGTTGATGAGGTGATTTTTTTAAACAGGACTATATTACTAGGACTAGGATTATATTTAATTATTTATCTGAGAGATATAAGCAGGATAGAGATATGCTATCTTGTTCTTTAATTTAGACCTACCTAATCTCTGCTGTAGATAGCGAACTTGGCATTTATGTAATTACTGGACGTAGAAAGTTGAAATTTGGAATGTAGATAGGTTAGGAAG
>JBAIZZ010000087.1:730880-756024 GCA_037355905.1 Heliconius aoede | reverse complement strand
AGCAACTTTTGTAAGCATATGGTACACATGAGGCGAGGAAAGGTTATGTGGGAAAAGGATATTGAACTTTGTTTAGTATGTATTATATATATATATATATATATATATATATATATATATAATATAATACAAATATAACTTAAAATATTAGAATAATATATTAAGTGATTTTTTATTAAAAACATACAAACACATAATATCGTTTGAAATAATTTCTTCTCTTTACTTTTATAATTTGGAACAAAAAACAAATTAAATAAACGATAATTACTAAAATAAGATGAAACAATGGACGAACACTGTTCTATTGCACAAAACAACTATTTTTACAAACTTTTATATGTCGGTCGTACTTGTAGCCTCCCCTTTCATACAATATATTTGTAAATACTAAATATTAGATAGATTGCTTACAATATAAATACTGTCGTAATACTTCAGCCCGGATGCCACGTGATTGTACTCTATATCGACTAAAATAATACGTCTCGATTAATCTCACCCTCCACAAACAAAGCTATTATGACTCCAGAATATTGATATGGAACATTTATCAGGGGATCGTTTCGTAATCGTCCAATTATATGATATGCTCATAACAACCCTGCCACAGAAGCCTCTGGTGGTGTGGGAAATAGACATTTGTTATTTTTTTGTTTTTTTAAATTGAAAGCTTAGTAATTTTGTATGCTTTTGTCGTATAAACTGAGCGTATCGGTTTTTTAAATTAAAAAATCGGCTGTCAAATTGATATTACATATCAATAATAATTTAAGACTTCACTATTACCGTATTATACGTACATTACGAAATATAAACAAAAAAATAAAATAAATAAAAATATAATCAATTTTTTGTTTTTAAATTATTATATTATAGTCAAAAATTTATTTTATTTTAATGAATATGTTGTATAATAATGTAAAAATTGAGTCAAAAAACATCGTAAAAAATAATCATCTGGAATGGAAAAAATCGAAAAATAATCAACGATCGCATGACTTACAATACAACAGTTAATAAGTTCATAAAATTTCAAATTCATTAAATACACGTAGTACATAGTGGCATACTAATTTATTGAATCTTCGCCAAACTAGGTTTGTCGTTGCACAGTTTGCAGTTGAAAATAAACTTCCCGCAACGACAACTAAATCACGTCGCCGTCGACACCAAAATGTATGTTGTCGTCAAATTATACTGCAGAGAGCTATTTTGTTTAGAGTCGATAAGGATTTTATGTAAATATGATTGAATATTTTTAGAAAATTAATAAGTTTTGTCATTTTCCTGTTTCAAGGAAATCAAGGAAGAAATATAGGAAAATTCTATGCCCGCATTCATATACTCACACTCAAATAAAATATTATATATATAACAATTTTGAAAATATACATTAACTTATTAAATTCCAATTGTACTTATTAAAGTTCTAACCCAAAGGGTAAAATGGGACCTCGTTACTAAGGCTGTCCATCTATGTGTCCGTCTGTAACAATCTGTATCTCAGGAACTGTGGTAGACAGATTATGTATATCTGTTCCCTCTATAACAATTGATATTAAAAACATAATAAAATAAATATTTAAGGAGGCTCTTATACAAGAACCATTATTTTTACCCGTTTTTATAAATAATAGTACGTAAGCGCTCAAGTCCGACTTGACTTTTTTTATATATTTCTTTTTATTTCCTTGTTCTACTTGGTTAAGCAAATAATGAAGTTAGTTTTCTACCATAAACCAAAACCGTTTGGATTGTGCCAAAGAAGAAAATATATTACGAAGAGTGCTAAGCTTATATATGATATAAAGTTATTCAATATAGTATATATTATATTGAATAATACTTTATTTCCTTGTTTGTTTTTACATATATATTTTTTGCGAATTTAAAAAAAAGTATCTTTCTTTCGTAAGTGTGGAATAACACTTGAAAAATGTAAAAAATAAAAGTTTTATAAAAATATAATGTTGTGGAGTAAAAAACCTCGGTGATATTCTCTAGTAAAGACAAAGCAGATTACTTTATATTTTGTGAGGCCTACAGTAAGTGCGGGAATCTATTGGGCGCTTGTGAAGTGCTCAAGAAGCTTCACAATGCTCATACCATTTTATTTAGTAGTTAGTTTTTTTTGTCGATTGGTGTGGAATTTTGAGGAGTTGTTCCCTGGCTTTCCATGATGGTAGAAATATCCGGAATCTAGAAATGCATTTTCTTTTATTTTACGTTTTTGCCCGACGGGACGTGTTTTTTCCCGCTACGCCGCAACTGACTGCAATAAACTTAGCGCGGGCGAAGCGAGAGGGCTCTGTTAGTAACCAAATATAATAAGCTGTAATTATTCAGCCAGAAGCCGTAATTATCCAGAGAAAGCAGAGAAAATACAGAAATGGAAAGATTTCATTTTCATTTTAAATTTTGTGTATTAATTAACAACAGTCGCTCTGGATTTGTAAAAAGTTAACTTTTGGATCAAAGCGAATAGTTGAATTTGCGGTGGAAGACAAATACATATTTCAAAAAGTTATGTTTATTAATTCGCTTAAATTTGAATACTTATATATGTACATATTTGTATAATATTAAAAAAAATCTTAACCAATTATTACTGACGAAATATTTTATTAAAAAATTTACTCAGTCAGGATTATATAATACAAGTTAAAGGGAAATGTACTAAGTAACTTTTAATTATAATTTGTTGAGCATTCAACCCTTTCAGTTTATATAGATATTACTTCAGATTACGAAAAGCAGAAAAGGGGATTCACTAGAGACTCTGACATGTAATTATGATAATTGTGTTTTAAAATTACAATGTAATCTTTTATCTGATATTTTAAGGAAAATATTCGAATAATTATAATATTTATCATTTCAATGATCCGTCCGGGATGGCGCCTGACGATAATACGATGGTTGTGGATTTGATTCCCATCTCGATCCCCCGGGAAACGAGAATATTTCAAGGAAAGAATAAATTAAGTATAAATTTAAGTATTTCATCTCCTCGAGTGGAAATCGAACCAACAACTAGTCACACTTGTGTTTCTGCGTGACTGACCTCATATTAGACGAGAACTTCCATTTTGCATCACAAAGTGACGTTATTGTTCGATACATGATCTTGCGTTGCCAAGTTACAAACACAATTGCATTGTTCTGGGCAAGTTACCTGGTTGTAACTTGTAGTATTCTAGTTGAAACAAGTTCTGTCGCTTACTCTGTATATTTATGTAAGAGAATTATATTTTTTATTACTCCTCTGATTAAAATCATGACTAGATTATTTCATATTTAAAACGATTTTTTTTATCTGGATAAGTCGCGTTTATTTAAGTTTTATACATTTTTGAAAAGCATTTTTTCAAAATTTTGATCACTTTATAGTTTGTGGTCTACAGGAGTAGACTGAGTACTGAGTGGTATCGGTCTGTCAGATGACAATAAATTTATGTTTATCATATTCCCCTGCATTCTTGCAGAATTAGCTAACTGTATCGATCTCTAGTCGTCTGTGGGGAGCCTGATACATCAAACTTAAAACATCACCATCGATTAAAGCAAACTGAAAATCTGTTATCTATATTATAGATAAGGTATAATATTGTAAGTAGGCATGGTATGTCTTATAATTATTTGAAAGTGATTTAAGGGCTCGACTTTTGTCATTTCTACAGCATTTTTTATAGTTCTTTGCTTGCGTCGCGTGTTGACAATAATAAATGAAAGTGAAACACAGATTTTCGGTTTCTTACAAATACATACAAAGTTTTTTTCGTACTTTACTTTTTGTTAAGCAAAAAGAGGGAGACTTAGTGGCATATATATTAACTTACATACTTATTTAATATATAATTGTATCAAAAGGAATCATTCAGCCATAGTTTCAGATTTAGAAATGAAATAATAGCAAAATTAGGTAAACAAATATATATAAAGGATTAGCATTTACATAGATACCTACTACGGATCGGTATGCGGTAGATTCAGAACTTATCGAAGAAGAAAATTGAATTTTACAATTTATTGGATAGTCATTGTAACAATACTCTCTACGTGGCTCCTGCTTTTATAGTCTCTATGAATATAGATTATTTGCTCGCTTCAGACTTTTATATAGCAAATGGAGGGATATTTTTTTTTTTACTTTAAGTAAACTTACATACTTTCATATAAATAAGGTTGTTGTGATGCATTGGAACAATTTCAGAGCTTTAATATAATATTTTCTTGAAATAAAAATTAATAGGATCACTTTGATGGCTGTCTTCCTATCTGTGCACCTGGCAATGCTCGAGATCTTAAGATCGCGTTTATGTATCAATCTAAAATTAATACCAAATATTCAGGTCTTTAATTTTTTAGAGCATAGGAAAAGTAAAATTTCTCAGGAAACACAATCAAAAGATAGCTCGATATCTTTATGACTAGTATTTTTTTCCACGTTATATGAAATTCCCCACGTAATTAAATCCTGTAGATTTATTGTTATGAAATTTGCCACGAAATTAATCTTAAAAAATGTATAAACATTATTGTCAGTACTACATATTATGTTGTGATTTACCAGGCTGTTAAACCAGACTTTTCTATTAAATTGTACATTAATGTATATATAAAACAAATAGATTAGAAAATAAATTAAAAGAGGAAAATTACTTAACATGGAGATATTTAGAAGAATCGATATAATGCAGTAATTAACCAACACCTTAGACATTATTTATAAACCAATAGGTCAAAGAAGCAGCCGCTATCCAAAACCAGTGAATAGATTTCGGTAGGTCAGCTACGTTGCGACATACATGTTGAATTAAGTACACAACGTAATTGATTTCATCGACATATGAATAGGTGATTAGATTGCGTTATACTTGCATATATTTTGATGAAAGTGAAAGAACCGATGTTGTAAATAGAACATTTTTGATAGATTTAAAAAGAATTTGAGCATAGGTATAAATATGTACAAAAACTTACACAACTTTTCTTTAATTCTAAATTCACAATAATATAAAATGAAAACTATAAATCAAATTAAACTAAACTCGTAAATATCTTATATTTAAAAAAAAATACGGAAAAAAACGGAGTGTTTTAGCACCAGGTTCCCTTTGCTGTATGCGGGATACCGCGTGAATCTAGCATATCTTAAGGACACTCACTTTATTCTGTTATAATATAATAATAAATGATTATAATAAATCATGCAGAAAATCTTTAATGTTAGTACGAGTAATATAGATAAACAAGCAATTTTATTAAAGAATTTATTAAATTAAAAATCAGGGAAGCGTACAAGTGGTTGGTAACCGATCCGGCCTAATAATCACCAATATTAGGGCGTATCGGTTACAAGCCACCGTTTGTCATCACAATCGGTGGTTTGTGATGAGAAACCAATAATTATTCATAATATCCCATCAGATATTGTGAATAATCATTGGGTTTCCCGTTACCGCAAATATCGTATATATTAAATTACTAAAGGTTCTTCTCCCTTAAAATAATCTTTTTAATTATTTTGTATAAATCAAAAACACAATTGACGTGAAGTGACGTGACAGTGACGGACGTGACGGTAATGTAATTGTACATTACCGTCACATCCGTCACCCATATAAGAAAATATTTTTCACATTTCAAAGCAAAGCGGCTTCCGCTTGTTTCGCTTTAGTTCTGACATAAGAAATGCAGGGTGCCCTCTCTTACTTTACTTAAAAACACTGTTTTTAAGTAAAGTTGAAAACGATATTATTTTATCATTAATATTTTTCGTCTTTCTCGCAAATTCCAAAAAAAATATAGTTAAAAAAGATAAAACTTAGAAAAGGCACAAATATACATAGACTATAAGTAGATACAGATCCTTCAACAACTAGGCTCCCATTTAACTTAAGCCACAACATTTTAGTCAAAATGCTCTCATAAATCATTCTTCTTTATTCTTTTCATCGCAACAAATAAGTGTATCATTACTTCACTTAAATAAAAAAAACTTGATAAAAACGTACACCATTGTTACAAGCTATCTTCAGGTTGAGAGGGGAAATGAGGTTGTTAAAATTAAAGACAATCTTTACTACAAATAGAAAGTTTTTTCTGAAAATATGAAATAAACATTATGGAGGTATAATATACATTTCTTTTTGAGCGTAAATTGCAAATAGAATTACAGCTTTAAGCTTTGCATTTTGTTTTAATCATGCTTTACAAACAAACAAACAAAGTCAAGTCAATTAATATGATATAATTATCCTTTCAATAGTTTTTAATTGCGTTTTGCCTTATCAGAAGGAAAAAATAAAATAATATTAGATCTCTCCGAGTGGGGATTGATCCCAAAATTGTTACATTTACTCACTTGTTCCAGTACGCCACGCCACGGTCTCCACATCAAGACGATATTTCAACCTAATTATTCATTACAAACGAAGTTTGAGATAGTTAGACACTTGTTCGTTGGACGCGATTGGCGTTTAATTAAAATCGAGAAGAGTTCTGAGTTCAAATATTTTTTGTACAGGTTGGAACGTTTTAATTGGCATTTAAAATGACTCAGCTGTGCGAGAAGTAGTAAGAACAGAAAAATAAATTCTATAAAAATTTTGAAGAAATTGTTTAAATATAGTTTTGGCTACAGAGAGAATAAATTTAATCGATATTGTAAATTTAGAATATTAGTTATGATAGATATAATACACTGACTATTGACGCCATTGTGGGGTCTCTAGACAATGTTAAAGACAGATACCCTAGTGATTATTTATCTTCAGCTATGTTACAACATTATATATAACAACTTATAATATACAAAGAAAAAACATACATTTAAAAAAAAATTAAATTAAAAATGTTGAAAATTTGAATTGTATTTCTTGAAAAAAGATTACTTTCCTGTAAAAATGTCCATAATGTGAAGCGCTCTACAATAGCGCTTTTAAACGATTTAGAATCATATGCACCATTGAACTTGGAGTAGAAGATAAAACGTTCGAGATAGATGTATATTGAAAGCAGACAGCTGCAACGCGGGTCATTTATTATTGTCAAGAAATCACCCTCCGACCGAATACAAAGTATAAAAACTCTATAACAAATTGCTTATGGCTTGCTTTTATTTTACCCAATAATAAATTGTAGACTGTTCTGACACTTTTACATTTTAGCCCTTTTTTAGGATTCCGTACTCAACCAGTAGAACGAGATTCTATTATTAAAATTCAGCTGTGCCCCCGTCAGTCACACGGCCGTTTCTCATAAACTGTGCTAGCTTATATATTAAATCCTTTGTGTGCGAGTCCTATTTGCACTTGGCTGCATTTTTTACAGCAGCAGCGATTAAGAGAATTTGGACACGAATTAAATACTTATTTAATTTTCGACTTTGAGATCACAAAAAAATGTTATCATGAAAATATTTAAACTATTTTTAGTAAACGCAACGAATATTTACGAACAAAAACGAATCGGTTGTAAAATAGATTTTTGTGTATGAATGAGGTGAACTTAAGTCAAGTCAAGTAAAGAACATCGTTGCGACTTCAAAGTAGCATTGGCGTCAAAACGATTGAAAATGCTCAAAAAATATTTTTTAAATTTAAATATGTTTATTGTTTTGTAGAAGTCTCCACATTAATAGTTGGTTTTTTGAAGATTGTTGAATATTATACTCTATCAAAGAATAAATAAAGATCAAGATAAAAAATAATAAGCGTGGTTTAAATAAAGTAAACAATGTAAGAAGCCAGTCGTGGCATGCAGACACAAATTGTGACTGTATCCGTAAACAGCAGAATAGGCAGAGAGAACATAATGTTAAGACATTCTGTTCTCCATTAATCATCGAATTCTGGAAGAATTGGGCGTCGAGTGGCATAATTTAACACCGCGCTTTGCCTCAACACCAGTGCGAAGAAAATATTAAATATTGAATTTCCTGATTGAGCGAGAATCGAACCCACAACCATTCCCATTTACAGTCACACTTTGTATACCTGCGCCGCATTTGACCTCACACTTAACACCACAAATAAACTCAAATAAGAAGAGCCAACTCGACCAACAACAAATATACAAATATTTTTAATTAGTCTAAAGTTAGAATTCTCAAAATGAATTCTCAATTTTCGTAAAAATGATAACAAACTCGTTAAATCTTTACCAACGCTTGGCAAACACTTCGTTTGGAAGGGTTCAGTAAATAAATCAGTTCATATATATTATTTATTGAATTCTATATACGATATAGCGGAGTGGAACTAAGTATAACTTTATAAATTACAATTTGAAAATTTCTAAATTAAATGTATTGGCAATCAAGTAGAGCAGGTAATTAAATATTTTTAAGCTTGGCGTTTCTATTTACGTGTGTGAGTGAGTGACTGACTGACTGATAGAATGTCGAGGAGATATTCATTATCACGCTTTGTCATGTTTTCAAAATGAGGAAAAGAAAATAATAAATTTCCTGGGAATCGAAACTGTCACCGCCGCGTTTACAGTCAGAAACCAACCTACTCTGTCCACACTATGCAATAAAAAAAATATTAAATATTAAAAATGTTAATATTGCAAAACATTAGTCCAAATTTAAACCAAACTTATAATCTTTCCATATTGAAATAAATCTAAATTTTACACAGCACATTGTAAGTAAAACGAGCCTATTTTTAAAATTGCCCATCAATATCCTGCGTGTCAATTTAATTAACTGTTATTTTTATAGCGAAATAATCCCTAAATCATCATTCAAAAATTTATTTTAATTTTTAATTACACGGATTTCTTTCAAAAATATGTTATTTTACGCGTAGTCGTTATGCAGGGACATATCAGTGACTGTTCTGGGTTCAAATATCCACTAATGAAAATTAAATATTGAATTATTCCTTTCTTCGCTCTGTCAAGGCACAAAGCATGGAATTCTGTTACTCAACATGCCAGATAAGCATTGCATTCAGAATTTTTCACTTTCTCGTTCAGAATTTGGCGAAAGATGCAGAGGCGAGTGTCTCAACCCCAGATGCTATGCTTGGCTAACCTGCTACTTGCGCGATACATCTTGTAGGTGAAGAAGATGGAATTTTGTGTTTCATAATAGTAATTAATTAGTATTCACAAAAATAAATCAAAAACGTTTAATTATATTTTCGTTCATTTTCAACTATCTTTATTTTACTTGTTATTAAAATGTAACTAAGTAGTACGAGATATGTATGCGATATTTGTGGGTTCGAATTCCATTTGTCAGAATGTTAAATATTTCAATTATATTTTTTCTTTTTGTAAATGTCTGAATGGCAACAGAATGTCTTTATACTAGGTTACTGTATGCTAGGCACTTTTTCTGTCAGGAAAATAATTATTACTCCTCATTTGGAGTAGAAAGAACCAACAAACATCAACTTTGGGTACAGATCAGATCAGATCTCAAAAGCGGGTCCATTCCATCATTTAAAGGAATTCTTGAAGAAATTCTATATTATCCGTTCTTTAAGAGAACGACACTCGAAAACACCTTAATTACTCTATTCTATTCACTGAATGCGCTTGGTAATTTTCTGAAGTGGGAACATCTATAAGTCCATTTGAAAAGTTCGAAGTTATGCGAGTTGAATTATAAGAAGGCGTTTTGTGCTATAGATCTTGAATTTTGTATACAAATATACCTACAGAATTAAGATTGAACAAAAATTTAAAGTTTTGTTTACCTTTTTAGTAAATTTATTTAAAAATTACTATACTTGCAGTTAAATAGTAAATTATAATTAATATAATATATATTTAATACATTAACAATGTTTATAAAAATACATTTTTAACATTCACCCAATGTGCTTAAAAAGTCTAAATCAAAGTAAAAAATCATTTTATTTCTAATATAAAGTAATGAATGTTACTTATCATCTTCCTTATTATAGCTTTAAGCGCGTATATACACACAAATTATAAAGGTAAACATCATGTAATGTAGGTATATGCCCAAAACACTTAGAGAACCCCTATTTTACCGTTGAGTTAATATAATTTACTCAAACGGATGTTATTATATAAAATTGCATCAATTTAATGCTTCCATACGTTGTAATTAAACATTATGTAGTTAATATGTGAATGAAATTTAAATGAGGATGTTCCATATTAGCGTTAATTATTGTAAATGTCAAAAAGGTTACATCGATTTTTTGTATGTTTTAAATACTAGTCTGTCTATCCGTCTGTCACTAGGCTCTAGGTAAGTATCTCATGAACTGTGATATGTATACAGTTAAAGTTTTTGGGCTACATTCACATACGCCGGTAAACTTCAAACTTTGAACGTTAATTTGACAAGTTCACTGTTTATCCATTTTCCTTCATGTTGTTAAGACACTTAATAGAAATAATTTCCATTTCAATTCGTGAATTGTCTAACCACTCTTCATCAGATAAATCTAAATCCATATTTTTTATGATTCCATATGATATTCCTAATTAAGATATCACAAATTAGATCAGCGGTTTGACCGTGATTGTATCAAAGACAGAAAGGTTACTTTCGAATTTATAATATTAGTATGGATTGTACAAAAATCTGACAAGATTTCTTTGAACTGAGAATTTCAAATTAAGTTAAAAATTATATAAGTTAAAAAAATTGTGAAACTCTCACAACTTGTGTATTTAACTGTGTGCGCCGAAAATCATAACAAAAATAAGTATTGAAATATATCAGATATCAGTAAACAGGATGTTGGAAGAGTTAGAAAAACAGCAGCAGGCGTTGGCCGGACCTTGCAAAAACAATTTATCACAATCTGTAAAACTCCCGATCGATGTATCAAGATGAAATTTCATATGTTTTTTATATCATAAATCATGTTGCCCGAGGGATAGCTAAATATGTCGGCGCGAGAGGGCATGTGCTTGAGCTATGTAACTCAAGAACGGGTCGGGCTTCTGTTTCAAATTATTTCGGCGAGGTATTCTATTAATACAGTTTTCATGTGAGGTTCCAAGAAAATGTGAAAGATGAATTTTTTGATCAAATAAATATATATTATATGTAATCTTTGACTCGCTTCTTTTTGCTCTGAACGGTTATGAATGTTATTTCCTTTATGTAACAGTTAGACAAGTCTGAAATTGCTAGTTATATTTTCGGCTTTGTAACGATTCATCGCTGTCGTGGACGCTGGACGGATTTTGTTTGTGAAAAAAATTTCAAGATACACAATAATATAAAGGGAACGCGGGAACCCAGTGTTAAGGTACACCATTCTCACTTTCGTTCCCCACTTTCAAATTTTGGAGGTATTGTGTATTGAGTGGTGGAACTCAACGCCATGTTTTGCGTCGACACCAGAGCGAAGAAATGGAAATGTAAACGTAAATAAATATTTCATTTCCTCGGATGGGGATCGAACCCACAACCATCGCATTGCGAGCACACCCTTGTGCCCCTACCCCACGACGGCCTATAATATGTATAGTGTTTTCACATATTATATAATTTATATAAATAATTTCAAAAATATATTGTATTATTAACTTTTTTTTAAATACCGTTTAAAAAGTAAGCTTCTGTAAATTAACTATTTTTTTTTATTATTTTTTTATTAACAGCTTAAACTATTCATTTGTATCCCTCACCTTCACGTAAGTACTCATATTTACCATGACGTTTGTTTCCACTAAGTGTATCTTAGTGAAATTCAATCGGATTGGGCGTCGCCTGTTTCAATATTGTCCGGTCGGGCGGCCTGTTAATACGTTTAGTAATTAGTTATTAGAGAAATAGCATTTAAATAGCAGAACGCCAATATGGTTTCGCCATATTGGCATATTGGCGTTCACCTGTTAATTGAGCGTATTGATAATTATGTATTAATAATAACACCTCTAATATTAATATATTGTCAGTACGAGCTTTTAATTACTTTTGCTATTAATTAACTTAGTTTTATTGGCTTGTGACAGTTTTATTAAAAATATTAGAACATACGCTGTTTGAATTTCTATTGGAATTCGATAATTAAATTGTTAATTAGATTGTATGTTCGAAATTTATTCGAGAAATATGTAATAATTTTTATACACAATGACTTAGAGAAAGAGAGAAAAATCTACAAATCACTCCAAATAATGGCGGCATATTAAATGCCAAGTATCAACTCATCGTAAGTACAAAAACTAATGGAATAAACAATAAAATAATTTAAAAACACAAACTTAACACAACTTTTCTAAGTAAATATGCTGAATTTCATACGAATTTTCAATTAAAACAGGTGTTATATAGATTTGATACGCGCAATTGATTCCATGAGTAAGCGCTTGCAGAGGCGGAGTGTATTTCCTGTCAATGTAGAGTTTGCCACAATTAATATATATAAATATATATATCTACTTACATATGTACATAGAAGAATATAGGTTCACATGAAATAAAGTTAATTAAGCGTTTAACATAAGTATCTTTTAGGGACTCGTATATTTTAGTGTTAAATCAACAAATCAAGCGAATTGGCACTAAGAGTTTTACTACACCTGTCGGGGGACTGAAAGAATGCGACGGCGTCGTTCGTAAAAGTTATTTGTTTCATTAGATCTAATGTATCGCTTTTCTATTAAACAAATAATGCGAAATTAATTAAGTTTATTTAGAACAGCTCGCATGTTCTAGATTAAATGGAAATACTTTTAATTTTATTTCATATTATTACATTACAATGGCATTATTGATGTTATTAAATTTTGATGACATCAATAATGCTACAGTGATTATGATTTGAGGCCGTCGTGGCGCAGTGGCACAAAGGTGTGACTGTAACGCGACGGCTGTGGCTTCGATTTCCACTCGAGGAAGTGAAATATTTATTTACGTTAATATTTCCATTTTCTTCGCTCTGGTGTCGAGGTAAAGCGTGGCGTTGAGTTCTGCCACTCAACACTAAGTTCCCTTTGCCTACCCTGCTGTGTGCGGGATACAGCGCGTAGTTATTTGTAACACCTTTCATGAATAGATGTACATTTCCCAACAAATGAGTTCATTCAGTTATGCACATCCAAATTGCGCCCTCTGGGCGTCAGCTGACGTAATTATTATAGCTTCTGTATAGATATACTTGTTGGTAAATCGATGTTTTTAAGTTAAGTAAGCTTAATCAAAGATTTATTGTTCGAGCAGACTTTACTGAATGTTATTTCTGTAACCCAATAAACAATGGCGGATAGATCGATTCAATATTTAATAATATAAACAGCAGTAGTATAAAATTAAGTGATTTTTTTTAATAACACTGTTTTTTAGTTTGGTGTATCTTCCACATACAAGAGGACGAGCAGATAATCAATGATCAAGTTAATGGGTACGTCCAGTACTTTCCCGTGAATTTAAAAAATTAAAATATTAAATATTTAATTTCCTCAAGTGAGAATCGAATCCATAATCTGTCGCGGTTAGAGTCACACTTTTGTGAACGCAACTCCATAGAAAGTTGCTCCAATTATTACTTGACGTTCACTTTGTGTAAACACTGTATGAAGCGTGAGCGATGAATATGTAATTCGTTCAGCTCGCTATTTTATTACTTTTACGATGTTAGTCTAGACTTCGATCTGACTGATATTTTATGAGTGATTGTTATATAATATTATTACGTACCGTGACACTGTGTCACATTTTATGACATTTATTTACCTTAAAAACATCGTCGTGCAAATAGGTAAAAAGGTGTGTCCTCACATATATCCATATTCATCACAATTGATCATTATTTACTTATAAATTTGTACGAAACCTTTCAAAGGATTTAAATTCAATTTTTCTCTTATTTAATTTGCTCTGAAAAATTCTATTTATTATAACGGTGACGAGGGTCTGATGGTTCCCACTCGCGGGATAGGTGTTTATGACGAAGAGAAACATCATTTTTATGTAAAAATCAGTTATAAGGTGCATATTTAAAAATCTCCGGTTAATAGATTTGGTCTATTTAAATAAAACTCTTTATCTTCACATAAATACAGATTATATTTACAATTGATTTTTATCTTATTCAATTCATTAAAAATCTAAATTTATCCTCTTTAAAATTTTAATTAAATTTACTCTATAAACAAAGTCTTAATAAAAGTTTTAAACTTGAAAAGAAATTCCTCTTGTATTTTGCATTTCATGTTGAAATTTTAATATTTCCATGTAGGCTGAAATCTCCTGTGTGACACGAACCAAGGCACTTAAAATTTTCGCATTTCTATCAAAAAAAGATCTACTTTTTTATCAGCAAAATTGTTCGCCCGAATGTTCTTTGTACTGAAAATGGAAGCTTTTATAATTTTGTAGATATTTTATCGTCATAAATTTTTAACAAATCTTTTGTATTAATTTCTTGAACAAAGAATTGTGTTAAGCTACCAAAATATATTTTATATTACAACAAGTAAATATTGTATATACCCATCACTCGCATTATTATGGATAGGAAATGTAGTCTAACACTCTTCTTTCTACCAAATACCAAATAAAATAATCATTTTATTGGTTGCAGAACCTATCACCGCCATTTGTTATCAGACTTTGCCTAATAAAAAGAAAATATCCACTTCGGTCTATAGTCTGATACTTTTCAAGTGCACTTCGAATAAAATACAAAGAGGAAATACCACAGATGTACATTAATATGAATATATGTATTTCAAAACAAATGCAAGATATGCGTTTTAAATTTGTGCCTTCCATTCGGTAGAAAAAGCTAGATGCGATTTTCATGCTTGCATTTTTGCAATGGAGTGCAATTCTGTATAACATCGTGGTTTACTCAACGCGGTAATAAGGTTGCCGAATAATATTCAGCCTAGACAGAAAGAACCAAGGAATCTAGTGTTAAAAATTATTCCATTACGACAGGTCTGTCTTCCAATTTTTGCTGTATTATATTGGCATTGCGTGTTGAGTATTAATTGGTGAAAATCTGCGTCGAGTATTAAATATTTTCATTGCCTCCCTCGTTACCAGAGGGAGGCAATGAAAATATTTAATATTTCGTTTCTTCGAGTCTTAAATAGAACCCACATGAGTCCACGAGTTATGTATGTTTTTATTTAGATTAAGTACAAAAAGTTCTAACTGATTTATATAAAATGTTAAATACAAGTTTATCGATGCAAAAAAAGAGCAATAAATTGTAAATTATAATTTATGCGCTTTGCTTCACGTCACGAGAACGAAAACGTTCCATTTTATAGGCTTACATGGTATGCGCTACGTAAATAGGGAGCTTCCTGAATAGTATATAAGTATACTCGTATATCGAAAAATTTAAAATATTTCAAATTTAAACAGTTATTACATTTCTCAACTGTGCTATAATGGGAATTTAAAGTTTTAAAACTCTCTGTATATCATCTTTGTCCAAAATTTAATGACTCTAACGTATTATACATCAATTTTCTATAGACATAAAAAAATAATTTCACGCTACTTTAACACTCAGCGAAAAAACTATTACAATAAAAAATAAAAATAAAATAAAAAATCTTAGGTGTAAAAATGTTAAGCAAGTGGTTTCTGAATATTTTATTCTACCCGCCATTATAACTGTACCACCGATGCCTTTGTTCTATGAAATACTGTTTTTAAAGGAAACTTCTTTGTATAAGCCAAGCTTATTGTTGTTAAACTATAAAACATGGCTTATCTTGGCGTTTGATTGTATAAAACTGACTTTGATCGTAGGCTTCGTGAGTTATGTTTATTACATAAATGCATCTGTATATACATAAATTAATAATTTATTTGAAACTATTGTCATGTATTAAGACATGTTATAATCTATCATTAAACCCAAGTTCTTAACTTTGCTACTATACAGGAGTCATTTCTATACTTTAGAACTGAGCAATGTATTCATTATGTAAATTAAGTCAATAAGTAGAACATTATTTATTATCAACGTGTAGATATTTTTAATATTTTTGATACACAGTTTTGTTATTTATTTGGGAACTACCAAGAAAAAATGCTACCACAAGCACACATATACAGTCATGATACAAGTGCTACGACGGTACTACGAAGCTACGTGAGCATATAAAAATCAATAATTAATTAAAGAATATCCTTTTCCTGTTAGAAAACAGGAATCTAAGTATGTTTATAATGGACGAAAGAATTTTTCGATTGTAGACATACATTAAGTACATTTAACAAACAAAATATATTTAAAATAATAATCTTAGAAATAAATTCCATGAGCATTACTTTAACGTTACAAGTAAATATTTACAAAAAAAAAATAACAAAATAAAATCAGCTACCAGCTGTATCCCGCACACAGCAGGCTTATAATGTAATGACACTTCATTCCCCACCTTCCGCCAAATTCAGAAGGCATTGCGTGTTGACTGGCAGAACTCAACGCCGCGCCTTGCCCCATCACCACGTTGAAGAAATTATAATATAAATAAATAACAAATTTCCTCGAATTTACAGCCACGGTCTCAATACATATTAGCAAAGAAAATTACTTAATTATTAAAATTTTCTCATCAAATTGTTGTTAAACAAATATAGTAAACTCCTAGAATTTAGAAACCACAGATTTATATCATAAAGCCCCCGTCGTTTGTAACGAAAAATATTAATGTTCAATGAAAAACTTACTAGCGATTGTGGCTTTTTATTGGTATCGTTATTAAAAAGGGCATCTACTTCGATAGAAACCTTTTTCATTAGACAACACAGTCATATTAACGTTTAAATAAAAAATATGTTAAAAATATATTTAATGGAAAAATAGATTTTTATTATAGAATATAAAATGTATTGTTCAGTATAGAAGTACGTATACGGTATACATACAATTGTCTTATGACGTATTTGATTTTCTATTACTTTTCGAAGCTAACTTTTGATGTTTTAAAATTCCACAAGATTACAATAACTGTACCGTTAAAACACTTTTAACTACAATTTTAATTAACACGCAATTACCTTTGAAGTGCTAAGTATAATTTTTATAATGAATCCAAACACAAAGCCGTGATTCTTAACGACTTGCTTCTGCTCCATAAGCCGAATTAGAATTCAGGAAAAAAATTGTAAGGGAAATTATTGTTAGCCTCATTTAGCCGAGGGGCTGGAAACATTCAATCATTCTTTTTCGTGATCTGTATTTGTATATCTTTTTTTTTTATTTTACAAGTGTTTGAAAAAAATTTCAAATTTTATATACGTATATATATATATATATATAAATCTTAATATTACTAATCATTTGGTTCATTCTCTTATTATATACTGTATATATAATTTATGATTTAAAGGGTTTATAATTTTTTTGTTGAATATATTTTCGAAATGCTATTAGTAAAAAAACTAAACTAACACATTATGTATAAAATCAATCTCTTTCCTTTACTTGATATCTTTTTAAGAAACTTTTATGCATGTACTACTTACTACAAAAGAAATGTCTTGGAGATAGGAATAAACGATTTTGTGATAAATGATATGAGAGCCAATAGTCTAACCACCGAAGACGCTAAAGACCGTGCAAAGTGGAGTAAATTTAAGAATGAAACCAGACCCTGCCAATAGCCGGTATTAATGACAGAAAGAAGAAGAATAAAAAGTAAAAAAGGCAAACAGGACGAAGACAGATCAAAGGAAATTTTATACGAATCAAAAAATAAAGTTTAATAGCATTTAGTCATTTCAAAAGTTTTCCAAGTGTGAACAAACAATGAGTAAAATAAATATTGTTTAAAGGTATAAAAAAACTTGACAAAAGAAAAAATATGTTAACATTCAACAAGAAAAAATGATAAATGTTACGTTTTGTGCAATATGACAAAGCTCTTTTGGCAAATGATTACTTGAACTTTATCTACGAGGCTATAGTGACACAGACGCGACTGACTGTAAACGAGATGATTGTGAAATCACGGGGTTAAGTTACGCCCCTCAATATGCAAATGTCTCGAAATAAGACGCAGAACATAATATCTTTTCAGTCTTCATATTTTCGATGTAGACCAAGTGTAGTCTTAATATTCTCTTATTTGAATATGAATAAATAAATGATCGCCTATTGTACGGTCGGCCTGCTAATATATATAATTTTATAATAGTGTTATAAATATTTAAAAAGAGCCCGTCGTGGCGCAGGGTTGTACGTTTGATTCACACTCGAGGGAAAAAATATTTAAAATTTTCATAAAATATTTCTCGCCTATCGCCTCGCCTTGTTTACGAAGCATCAACACGTATTGCCTGGGAGTGCTGTTGCCAATAAAAATACTAACGCACCAAATTTTCTGCTGAATTTTCACTTCTTAACACTAAATTTCCAGGTAAAAAATTATAAAAAAATATAACAATCGTTATCGTCATCCATTCTATTATCTCAACAAAGTACTGAGGCAAACTCTTAGAAGCATTTATTTAGAGTGGCTGTTGCAAAGTGAAAAATTGCCGACAGTTTTCTTGGCGTGAATATTTATAATATTATATATTCTTATAAAATATTATTTTTCAAGCGTAAAGCAAAAAAAAGTGTGGAGTGGCAGTACTCAACGCCGCACTTTGAATTGTTATCAGAGAGAAGAAATCTAAAAAAATATAAAAGATAATTCACTTTTCCGAGTGGGAATTGAACACCCAAGCGTCGCATTTACAGTTACAACTTTGATTTAGTTGCAGGTTCAAAAATGGACATAAATAATGGAAGTTTTGCAATAAGCAATATAACCTTAAAGTCTTTAAAAGCTGCCTTTTCATAGGAACTCATATAAGTCACTTACAAAATACCGCAAACAAAATGCTGAGAAATAAACAATACTTTTCTTTTGCTCATTCATTACAATCCTGACAGGTTTTGTGGAAATGTTTCTATTTCACAGACTATTTGACTTTATTTGATTTATATTGCGGTGTAAGTGTATAATATTGTAAGCGAACTCGTGTAAAAAAAAGTAGATGAAAGTGAAAAACACCTGTAAAAGAATTGTGTCAAACGGGGGCAGTTGCTTGTAGGCAACAGCCCTTATCAAAAGGAAGCTCGTGTTTTTATCTTGTTTTTTCTTAAAACATTAACCGCTTCCGATTTCTAACAATATAGTAATTTTATGTTATTAAACCTTCATATTTACATAATTAAATGAGGCATACATCATAGAATTTTACGCACATATGATATTTATAGTCAACTCAACCGGTGATCTTCTGACTTACCTAACCCACCGCTGGGCTGCCGCTAATGAAAGCAAGTAAGAGGGCCTGGTAGTTAGTTTGGACATGGTTTGGACCGTCGAGAATTTTTATGGCTATAACAGATAACGCTCACAACTTTAAATTTATTGAATGTCTCCTGGGTGTTGGATGCACTTTAGAAAGGACCCTTCATAATTCAATGTCTTGTGAATGTATGAGAAATAAAATATCTCTCGCGGGAAAGTATTGCACTCAGTATCACTTCAGCTTATAGTGTAGAACAATATTTATCAAATGTGTCGGCCTGACACAGTATATGTCACCGTGTAAGTAACTCCATGAAGTATTTATAGCTGTCCACTATAGAACACAGTAGGACATATCATTACATTCTTAAAAGAGATTCTTAAAAGATTAATTTTAAAAATACATACACGATTTTCAAATACAGCGTGAATTCCTATCTGCACTACTTGGATAGGACGTCCAATCAATCCAGCCAATTAAGATAGATACAACTTCACATTCCGGTGAAATTACAGGACGGTTACTCGAAAATTTGGCCATCTAAAGATTTCCAAGATAATTTGACGAGAGAAAATGCTATTTTGTGAATAATTTTATACTGCGGCTTAGGTGCTATTCCAAATATTACTTTATAGTGAATTGCCAAAAGCTAGTAAATTATAACCGCTAATATTACATTTGGCTGATTTAATTCTATTTGAATAAAATTATCTATAATATCAATCAATCTATAATTCCAGGCATGTCGTGGCGCAAAGGCTCAAGTGTGCGACTGGTTGTGGGTTCGATACCCACTCGAGGAACTGTACATTTATTTAAATGTATTTATCATATTTTCACACAATATCTCCATATTTCCAATCTGCATCCTTTATTACTTTCAAGTAGGAATTGAACCAATAGACTGTCTCATTTACAGCCCCATTCTCGTGCGCCTGCGCTACGACACGCCCATCAAATCATATCAAATCAATCAAATTTATCAAAGTAATAATATTTAATTTTCGCAAAATATTTTGTAATATATAATTGGCAGAAAATAGAAAAAAAATCAGGCCTAAATAAAAGTTTAGAGTGTTATCCAAATACTACCATAGTAGAGAGAATATAAAGTTAGTGTTATGTAATAGAATTAGCCGCACAGAGACAGTCGCGTGTTCCGACCCAGTTCACCTTGTCAAGTACTTCGTTTTACCCATAAATAACTACAATGTATTAATATTTCAGATTTTCACAAATTCACATTAAATTAGCTATAATATATAAGGATGACTCACGTTTACTTTAACGTGAGTATTCTGTATGTATGTGGTTTTGGCACGCGAAGGTTATATGTTATTGTGTATCACGTGGTGTACGTTTAGTTCGTTTCGTGTTAAGTGCAAATATATACAACCTGATACAGCCTCTTTCAAATATTGAAGTTTTACAAAGCAGCTTTACAAGCATACAATGTAGTCACAGGTTTTCAGACAAAGAGCTGGCAGCTCAAGAGAGCGCAAATCCAAATTTATTTAGATACAGAATATTTGTATTCTAATTTTTATATGAAATTTCAATATAAGTTTAAAAACGGAATTGAATGTTCGGTGACATAAATGAATAGCTTTTGTGCTTATCACATGGTTGTTAATCGATTAGAGTAATTTATTTGAAATGAACGCACTACCTATGTATATACTTTACTGTAAAATCCGGTACATTGATAAATCTCAGGTGTCACCAGTGAATTTTTGGAGTTACCAACATAAGTCTTGTATCGAATAAAATTAATTGCTTTTTTTTATTTATTTATTCATATCAACATCATATTTTAGTTCATCTAAAACATCATCCACAAAAAAATGACAATAAATGAATGCAAGATAAAGAGAGGATGTTTAAAAGTGGTAAATAAAACTTAAATACTATGCAAATTTAAAAACCCGCTCAGGCTGATATATATCTACATAAGAAAACATTCACCCCCGTATGAGTTTTTGCTGCAATTTCCTGTAATTGCCCTAACGCCGCAACATTTCCTGAGTAAACAAAGAAGAAAATGCATTAATAATTTATATAGGAATATGCATTACATTTGTAACGGCCAGGACTATTTTTGTAAGTGACACTTTTATATTATATAAATCTTTTATCTGGTAAATATTGTATATATGAGGCTATCGTAGCGCAGTGGATCTGCCTATACAAATAATGGCCGTGGGTATGTGGGAAACAGCGTAAAGCTAAAAAATACATAGCATATGATTGTATTTTACAATCATAATAATTTTGTATTTTTCAACTTATTATTATTTTAGAGCAAATTATTCAAACTCTTAACATACGAGAATATTGTAGATATTATGTTATTCTGTATAAGGTATATTAAAATATAAAGATTAATTTAAATCTGTTTAGTAGTTTCAACTTGAAAGAGAAATAAACACATCGTTCATCACAAGGTTTCATATTTATAATGTTGGTAACATGAGTTTCGTGAAAATTCAGGCAAAACTCCTACGTAGAAAACGGTGACATTTTTCTGACACTTATGAAAAATAAATATTACATTAAAATTGCTATACATTTTATATTTGCTACATTGCTCCTGTAGAACGATCTGATCTTAACTAGTATTAAATTTTTATAAAGAATATAGTTTCTAACAATGTACTATTATATGCAAATAATATATTATAACAATGAATCTGAACTGTTTAAATTTTGCGAAATCCTACCCATTCTCCGTCGGAAGCCAATATATATATATATTGTTGTTGTTTTTGTATTTAATTGTAAAATGGTAATATATTAAAAAAAAACAGTTTAAAAGAATTTCACCATTATAAGAATAGACACAGTACCATTATATTTTATTTTATTTTTTTATTTATAGCTATTGACTGTAAGCAAAACCTAATGAAGATTGTACTGAGAAAGCGTCATTATAATTACATATACTCGACAACTATCACCGAGCGTGAGTTATTACAAGAAGATATGATAAGGAAGACATGAGATTAACATATGTCGTGGGCAGATATCTAACGAATTAATTAGTAGAAAACATGTATTGTATTACAGATACACAATACCGTGACTGCACTTGGTATTAAAGATTATTCGATTTTTCATTCCGATTAATTCAGAGCTTCGCATTAGAGAGTTAATTAAACAATGGTAAAAGTTATTGTACAAAATTTAAAGAATAATACGTATAGCTCATTAAATTTCTGATTATGTTATTCTATTACTAAGACAGCTTGAGGCTTTGAGGCATGAAATATAGCCTTACGCTCACCTTAGTGAAACTAAGCTTTCGATTCGATATTATGGGCAATTTATGATGTCGATTTATCCCGTACACGATCTCTGCGCAAGCCTCGTCGAGATAAAAGCTGTAATTACACCATTTATAGCAGTTCAAAGGAACCATCTTTGCGACGGACAGACTTAAAGGAAGATGATCAGACGTTATGTCACATATTTAAAAAAAAAATTAAAATATATTGTGAGTGCTGCAGCCGAGCAGTACCATTGTTTAAGTCCTTTAAGGAGTGGGAAATCATTGATAACACTTACATTCGCCTCTAAAGGTTTCATCTCTAGTAAATCGAAGTTATTGAACATCTAAAAAATCTTCAAAACAAATCTTCAATTCACAGCTTCGGGTTAATCTAACTTTTCAGCTTTCCAAACGTTTTATTGAAGTGCTTAAAGGCATACCGCAAATCCAATTTCAATAGAATAAGAAAATTATTGTACACTTCGACGATAGATAAGCGATTTTATTTATATTTACACTATAAGAAATGTATTTATAATATTTTTAGAAATATTTCTTATTTTATCTAAATAAATAGAAAATAAAAAATATTTCTATTGATTGCTGAATTAATTATTGATTACAGCGTGAAGCTTCACGCTGTATCCCGCATACAGTAGAGTAGGTATAGGGAACTTACTTCAAGATAATCCGTTCCGCCGCGCCCACTTTCCACCCCGGAACTTACTGCCGCGCTTTGCCTAGACACCAGAGCCAAAAAATGGAAATATAAATTTAAATAAATATTTAATTTCCTCAAGTGAGGATTGAACTGAACCCACCCACTACCAGTGCCAGTATCAGAACCCACAGAATTGAACCCACTACCAGCCGCGTTTGCGTAGGCACAGTTTCTTTTTATTGGAACTCAGTTAAAATTTATTCAGCTAGCTTAACGTTAATTAAAAGCAAACTTGTTTAATCCAAAGCCAAACACGTCTTTTAGGGTAAACTAATGTACGCTCTATTTTTGCTTTTTGAATAAAGCTCTTTTCACATATTTATTTCTTCATTATATTTTGATTAGAACTTTTGCACATTTTGATCTCTGCGTAATATTTCATTCTCTTTTGTGTGAGTGATTCCGTTATTCTGTAATTCGGTAAATAGGTTCTCAACTCGCATTTACATGCACTACTCCCGTCCTAACAGATTCAGTGTTCAGTTCAGATGTCATATGGTATGTCATCAAAATCAGCTTCACGCTGGGTAGGCAGAGGGAACCTAGTGTTAAGACATTCCGTTCCCCACTTTCGAACATATAATTCAGAGCATCGAATCACGAGCTTTTGCCTGGCAATCAAAAGCACATCCCTACACCAACTACAACACTACTAAATAACACAAAATTGCAGTACTATAGCACACCTGTCTAAACATTGCCTTACAAAACAATACTGACTCGAACTAAATTCATTTAACTTGGCCCGAGCAGAGGACCGCACGCCACAAATACTTATTAATCGTGTATCGACTAATTTCATTTGTTACTTTAGTGAATTTTCGGTGATTTTGTCAACGATACAACGTCTTTATGTAGATGTATTTATACCTAATAGTAATATAAGTTTATATGAAAGCTTGTGGCTACACTCATAACGCGGCGATGAATTTCGCCACACAATATCTCAGAATTGGTCGATTTCTTTTCAACACTCAGTACAACGAGAGAAGGTAGATTTTAAAAATATTATGATTTTGTTTGGAAGACCTGCGTGGCACAGATGTTATGCTCCTACTATGCACGCAACCATATGCGCGACGGTTGCGGATTCGATCTCGAGGGAATGAAATTGTTATTATTTTCATTTAACATTTCACTTCCTCGAGTGGGTATCGCATCAGATACACTCCCTATTTGATGCGGTATTTATGATAGGATATTTAGATTTTTTTTAAAATATCGCACGAAGAGTTGTGTATAGATACTAACTAGAACTCTATTATAAATATATATAATAGAACAGTTATGTTCCCCTATTGTTAATGTTGAAGATCGAATTGTTTATTATAAGGATTAATTGAGGCGTAAAATTTCAATTACTACAAGAGAAACGTTTACTTTAAGGGTAATTACTTACATGATTGTGGCTATTCCTTTCCAGTTTAGTAGACACTTATTAATTAAAATGTTTAACCTAAATTATATATTATATATAAATGTACTACGTTGAATCAACATTAAATAATACACATTATAAACTTATTGACGACCTAAAAATTTAAAATATTTTGTAAAAATTTTTGCTAATGTACTATGAGGGGACCAGGACTCTAGTGTTTTAATCCCAAGTTCGCTTTGCCTACCCTGCTATATGTGGAATACAGAGTTGACGTTGAGTTCCGCCACTCAACACACAATTACTCCAGAATTCGATAGGAAATATGGAAAGGAGTGTTTTAACACTAGGTCTCTCTGCTTACCTGCTATATGCAAAATTCTGTGTGACACACTGAAAAAAAAAAAAAAATTGATTTTTATATTAAAAAAAATACTAAACGTAACACGAATACAATAGAGGTTGAAAACTACGGACAATATTTATTAGAAAGCAATATAGATTATTTACTTTCTGACGGTTTGTCAACTCCAATATTTAACTTTC
>JBAIZZ010000087.1:700028-730600 GCA_037355905.1 Heliconius aoede | reverse complement strand
TCCGAAGAACAAAACAGAAATATGGACTTTTGTATTTCTGTATTTTCTTTATTATTTATTTCTTCTGTCTACTAAAATCTTCATCATCTTTTTTTACATAAATACTCAATCTTATATAAATACATAACTGAATATAGAGCAAGGGAATAAGCATTTAAGTAAATCAATTTCCAATCGAGGCTGTCCTCGATAGAGATTATTTGGGTTAAGCCATGTCTAAGGGTTCAAGTGGAAGATATAACGATTACGTCCTTGCTTCAAAGGGTAAGAGGGTCTGTCTTTGCAGCTAAACCCACTTCAATGGCGGTAGTCATAAAAAAGTTAAGGAAAAAAATAAGATTTTGCATACAAAATTTCTTGATAAGTGTAGCAGATAAGTGATTTGACTGAATATACAATATCCAATGTATAATGCTCTTTTAGAGATTATTGAAAAAAAATCTTTTAGGTTAAAATATTTCAAGTGGAAATAGTAACACAAAATAAAATAATAATAAATAATATAGTAATTGTCACAGTTTTAATAATCAGGCTTCAGATTGCTACATTAATATATAGATATAATGCTAGTAGCCCATGCCTGGCTTCGCCACTGATATATACCATTAAGTATCAGAAAAGCTACTATGTAAATTATTATATACTGTAAAAATTTCATCTAAATCTGTTTTGTTGATTCTGTGTTAAAGAAAAGTAGAAAAGGAATAAGCATTCGTCTGTTCTCACAAACTTTCACAGTTAGTACTAACTAATATAATAATTGTGAAAGAAAATTAATAATAATACAAACTCTTTTATTCTTTAATGGCTGAAAGAGAATGCACAGATAAAATCATTCGACTTATTAGTTGAAATTTGGCATGTAGATTTAGTGATTTAGAACGAAACCGGATATTTAGTTTTCAATGTTTTTCACAGTTCCTACGCATTATCCGGCGACAATTTCTGGGCAAAGAACCCACGAAAGCCTTCAATAGAACCGGATATTTTTGAACCTGAGAATTATGAAAGAGATACTGTGCCATATTATACAATATTTTTAGTTTAACCAATTCATTTTTCATATTTGTATGTCAAGCAAAAAATACCAAAATAGAACTCGATTGACACCATTCTCAACTTTTACTGAATTTATATCGTTCAGCCTAGATTTTTAACGAATACAGCTCTCAAAGCTTTTATGAGACCGTTAACTGAAACGGAGATACATTTTATAATGTTTATGTAATTTTTATTTTCGTTAAAGTTGAGAACTTTTCATAATTTATATTTTGTAATTGTTTTAAATATATGCTATGTGTAATGTGTTGAATTTAATTACCTTAATGTTGGTAGGCATGTGAGATTTATATTTGTACTAGCGACTCTTAAATCCTACAAGCGCTATAAAGCAGACAAAAATATATATTTTTTTTTTTTCACCTGTATCCCGCATACAACAGTAGAGGCAGAATGAATATAGTTTTAAGACACTCCGATCGCTACGTTCCACCGAATTTTCGAGGTATCGCGTCTTGAGGGGTGGAAGAGCGAGAAAATGAGAATCTAAAATAATTAATTTCCTCGAGAATCGAATCCACAAACGTCACCGTAATATGAAGTCGGGGGCGGGGGGTGGTGTGTACAGTCACATATTTGTATTTTCTTATAAGCCATACATTATATAGAGTGATTTCTACTGTTCTTTTCTTTTAAGGATAGTCATATAATTATCACTAAAACATAAAGATAACTTTATAGATAAATATTTATCTCGTAATTATTAATTAACCTTATCATAGATGTTACTGTTGCTACCCATTTAGGCAAATATTGCAGTAAAAAAGTAAATATATTTAAAGATTTGGTTTTAATTAGTATCATGAGATCGGCCACTCAACCCGCAATGACTTCTGAATTTAGCAGAATGTGGCGAACGAAGTGTCACAATACTAGGTTCCCATGTCCCCTTTGTCTCCACACCTATGTGAGTGGAATACAGCGAGAAGAGAAAAATAATCCTATGAAACTATTTAAAAAACAGGATTTATAGAAACAAGCCATCATCATCGTTATATGATACAGAAAAAAAAGAGACGTCATTAAATCTGTCTAGCCGCTCTCGAGTGGTGCGCGCAGACATACAGGAAATTGAAGAATGTATGTAGTTAGTACAGTTAATTCATTTTTTATACGTTGTTGGATGGCGTACTCTGGGTAAAGTGGGTAATAATTGAAATAAAACAAAGACTTTAGGTTCGATTTCCACTCAAAGCTGATTTATTTTTGGATTAAACTAGTGTTTGTTCTGGGTTTAAGTTCGCATTTAGTTGTTATTGTGTTATTTTTTTTTGTGTGTTAGCTTCCACATATCACAGGCAATATTATATTTGTATTTTCTGTGTTACTAGACAGAGGAATCCTAGTGACACAGAAGATACAAATATAAAATTTTATGTACAATATACTAGTGTTAAGACACTCGGTTCTCTATTATTCGTCCAATTTTCGAGAGATTGCGAATGAAGTGACCGAATTCAACGGCGCGGAAATGAAATTATTTGCCCCGAAATAAAGAGTAACTTGTTACAAAATATTCTCTAGTTTCTATTTACTCTACCAACTAATATTTGAGTTGAGTTCTGCCACTTAACTCGCAATACCTCCCGAATTCGGCAAAAAGTGGGGAACGGAGTGTCTTAACACCGAAGCTCCCTCTGTCTACCCTACTGTGTGCGGGATACAGCGTGAAGCTGAAAAAACACACAACTCAACACCGTGTAAGTACGTAAATCAAATTAAACAAATACGCATTTATAAAATAAATTACGCCGTTAAACAACTAGTTACAATTATTGGCAGTAGAAATTTATAATTATCTTTGTTCTTTGTTATACTGTGACTTTATAAAATTTAGTTGTTTGAAAAGTTAACTAAAAAAAATTTAACCAATAGTAATTGATTCCTTAAATAAGTTTTGGCAACGACATTAGCCGTAAAAGGTGGTAAGATGCAGGTGGCAAAGCAAGTTTTAAAACAAGAAATCAATGTAATAAAGAGTTCATTACACTTCAATCACTCACTTTATAACTATACTACTCGATATTAAATACACAAATGGATAATAACTCTCAAAGTGTAAGTATAAAAAACTCTACTGACACGACTTACCCAATTTCGTGGTTCTCGAGCGAATTATTAGACGATCTCGGTACAAGAGGCCGATAACTCGATCTTGTCATTTCGCACAAACCATGCACTTATCACTAATTATCAACACACGTCTAACATATGACAAAACGTACTGACAACTGTATTGTTGACTTTTTATTCATACTAGATAAGAGTTATCTATTAAAGGCCATCAACCGGTTGATAAGGTGAAGCCGAAAACAGTTTTTAAATGTATTTACGGGGTGTCGATCAATAATAATAAGCCGGGGTGAAAGCTCGGCACCACGCCTCTGGTCCACGAGAGCTTTGGAAATAACTTTTATTTGCGCCATCTCTTAGAACATTTTCGTACTAATGTGAAACTTTATTAAGCTCAGTTACGGTATTAGTATCATTGTACAATGTAAGTGAGACGTTACACGATAGTTGGAGTATTTGGGTAAGTTATATGATTTTTTTTATTAATATTATATTATTATTAAGGCGGTCAGGTCGCAGTGCCACGGCGTAACTAACTGTAAGCGGTTGTGGCTTCGATTTCCACTCGGAAAAATTATTATTTATTTATTTATTTATTTCCATTTCTTTACACTGGTTACAAGACAAAACGCGGCGTTGTGATCCATCACTCGCCACGCAATTTTTCCAGAACAGACGAATGATGGATATTTAAAATAAATAAATACGTTAAAAGAAACTCATCCCAATTTTACACACATTGCATGTCAAATGGTGAACCCACAACCGTCCCATTTACAATCAGACTGATCTAACGCAAAATTTATATAAAGCGAGATTTGAACCTGTAATATTGCTTTAATTTTTGTGTTTTGCGATACAAAGTCATTGTTACTACAGTTCTAAGATGACTAAGAGTCATCCAACATTGTCATACAGCGTGATGTAATAGCCGCATTATGAAACGTAATTTAATGCGTATTTTTATTTAACCAGCACAAATGTATGATAGTTAAATAAAGATAGACATAATGGGTGGAGGAAAATGGAGAACGGAGTGTCTTAACACCTGGTTTTCTTTGGCTATCCTGCTGTGTGCACGTTGCAGCTGAAAAAATATATTTGTATATTTGTATCATTTAAATGTCAGCTAAACACTTATGTACAATGTACATCGCTGTGTGCAGCTTTTATGTGTAGATGGTATTAATAATATGTAAATGGATGAGGTTCCCTTGCGAGAAATGAATTGTTTTCATTTCGTTCGTTCTTATATGTTAAGAAGTCAGAGGGCGGCGTTGAGTTCCACCATTCAACTTGGGCGAATAGTGGGGAACGGAGTGTATGGAGGTATGTGTATCCTGCTATATGCGGGATACAGCGTGAAGTTAAATGAAAAAATATGAATCTTATGAATCTGAATTTATTAGTGCTTCAATATTTACCTAAAATGCGAATTATGCGGTATATCGCATAAAAAAACTAATTAAACTAATAAGTTTAATTAGTTTTTTTATCTTCAGCTGTGACATTTTCAATGGTAACATCTGCGTCCGCTTTATTCTCATCTATTCCTTCTTTTTCTTCGTTCTCTTTCTTTTCATCTTCTTCTTTAATAAACTCCTCTAGTTCCTTTTCAGCATTCTTTAAGTCCTCTTCAGTGATATTCAAATCAGGAAACCGTTTCTGTAAATTTAAAAATAAACCACGTTATACTTTCTTTTTTTTTTAATAGAAAAAACAAGACAAACGAGTGTCCAGGTCAACTGATTGTAAGTGATCACCACTGCCCACGACCCCGTGCAACACCAGAGAAGCTACAGGTGCGTTACCGGCCTTTAAGTTGAAGATAGACACGCTTTTTGTAGGTACTCATGTCATATCGACTTGGAAACACCGCCGCGGATAAGCGATTCCACAGTTCCGTGGCGCGTGGAAGAAAGTTCGGAACGAAACCGTACAATAGTGGAGTGCCAAGCATCCAGGTAGTATGGATGATATTAACAAGTATTTACAAGCTTATAATACGTCACAAGCTTTTAAGCTTAAAAAATTATAAAATACGGCGGGAAGTGAGTGTCAATCAGTTCAATCTATAAAGAAGCAGATCAAAATCTTCATGATAAATGCGGTCGAGAACGCACAGAGAGGAATTGTCTGGTCGATATTTTCCCAAAAAAGACTTGCGTGGCCAGAGTAAACAGCATCCACTGTGCTCTCATCTGCAAAGCAATTAATGCTAGAGTCCTCTAGCATATCATTGATATGCAGAAGAAAGAACATAGGGGACAGCACACAGCCTTGGGGACGCCAGCATTCACTGGCATGTGTTCCGAGCAAAAACCGTCCGAAAACCGAAAAAAAAGATGGGGTTCCTTGTAAAGATTTAATTGGTTGAAGAATTACTTATCCCGACTATTAATTCTCATATTTATTAATCATTTTACTTGTTTTTTTTTTTCTTTTTAGTTTTATACAGTCAGGGTTTTTTATAATTATTTTTAATTTTATACATTTTTGAAAAGATTTTTAAATTCGAATACGCTTTACAATAGACTAGGCCTAGTTAACTATTTACCAGTTACTCATATTTTGCAGAGGCAGAAAGTATGACTGTAAACGTGAATGGTTCTTGTTTCTATCTCCACTCGAGGAAATGAAATATTTATTTAAATTTAAATTTTCATTTCTTCGTTCTGATGTCGAGGCAAAGAGCGGCGTTGAGCCTCCAGAATTCGGTGAAAAGTGGAGAACGGAGTGTCTTAGCACTAGATTCCTTCTAGTGTTCTTTTGCAGCCGGAAAAAATATATATCTGAAAAATATATAGAAATAGATACCTGAAGTTCTTGCAAAGTATTCTGAATGTTATCTTGCTGCGACCTCAGTTTTCGCGGCAATGTAAACACGGCGTGAAACAACCGCAACATGATCCAACCCAGCGCTGTCAGTGCACCGTACGTGAACATCGTTTTGGCCATCGCCCAGTAATCTACGTTTACTTGCTGATGCTTCATATTGTTGCTTCAACAAATCTCTTATTATACTTTAAATAATACTATATAATATATAAATTGCAGTATTTTTTACGTATTTTGTGTTCGTATAAAATTCTATTTGTTTTTCATAATAAATAAATCGATATATATTTTTCAATGTTAATTTACTAAAAATATAATAAATAGCACGTATGTATACGTGTATTATGATGACTGGGTGTCTATCAGAAATGACCTACTTCCTATCGATTCATAGTCGACTTCGTGAGCAAATTATTAATGTCGCAGGGGTTGTGAAGCCGGGCCGTATGAATTAAACCTTTTTATGTTTTTTATCTACAGTAATAAAATAAAGCGGAAGTTTTTTTGTTTAAAAGCTAAGATCTCTGCAATTACTGGTAGTCACATCGTATATATCTTTTATAAATAATATAAGTCACAATAAAGCATTTTGTGACCAAAAATAAATGATAATATAGTATAATATAGTAATAAGATAATATTTCACAAAAATATTGAAATTTGCGAGAGAAACTTATTCCATCATCAAGGAAATTATATAATTAAATAAAATATGATATATGAAAGTAAGCTTTGCCTCGTATATCATGTATTTCGAACATATACGTTTCGAAAAAATGTAAAATTTAAATAAATAAAGAATTATAGGTGGTATGCGGGTAAAGCAGTGAGTGGGCCGCTAGTTTTATATAAACATATATTTTTTTGTGTTATATGGCGAAAGGAGAGATACAAACGCCATTAAGATATGCCATCCTCAACACACGAAACTTCCCAATTGGAGAATTTTACCAAGTTTTTTTTTATTGAACAGAAAGTAAACATAGAAGTAAAAATAGAAATATCAATATGCATATCCACTAAGAGTTTAATTTTTTATCTTTATACCACTAGTTTCCGATATATGATATAAAAAATCAATAGAAAACAGGAAATTATAGCGTGTGACAACGACAACGTGCTAAGTAGAAAGCTAAGGACACAAAGGCTTTATAGTTCTATTCATTAAAGAATTAACTTAATATGAATCAATATAGTAATATGCAGTTATATGAACACAATATCCAGTTTGAGGTTTAAATAACAGATTTTAATAAAAAATAATTAAATATATAATATAATTAAAATAATTCAGTAACTCAGTGGCAAATTTGTGTATTTTTTAGGCAATAAAGGTTTATATACGCAATTTAGCTTTTGCCGTCCCGCCCTCATCAATTGTCAGATCGTATACCACCATTTCTTAAAGTTAAAATATATTATTTTAATTATATTATCTAAGCTGACAAAAATATTAACACAATAATATCCTACAACCTACAATCGATAAAATATCATAAATTATATTTAAAATAATCACCTCATTCGATTCTTAGTAAAATAATTAATGACATTCGTCACAAGGAATCTTATTTTTCAATATCAACTATATGGACTAAAAGATAAACTAATTTAAATTTTCAGAATGGAAAAACTTGTCTTTATTTAGATATGTATCAAAATAAAGGACAGATTCGCAGACACAAAGACTGGCTATAATGGTATAAGAATATCTGTATTGTCTATCTTTTTTTTTGGAAAGAAACATTTCATTCCAAAAAAGGAAACTTTGGAAATAAAGGTATTCTTGACACAAATCAGTGCTATTTTAATTTTTTTTTATAAAATATTGAACATAAAGACGAAGGCCACAAATATCTTAGTAAAATAAAGGAAAACAAATTACTGATGATCATATGTGATATCACGGTTGGATGTGTCATCATGTGTGGATCTGAATCTGTCATCATGTGTGGATGTGTAATGACATGTGTTGTGTGACCACATATGTGTTTTTATCATTTAACATAGAAGTATGCCTTACTTTACCTTAGCGTTTGACGCTTCGTCCTCAATTTAGTATCACTATAAAAAGTAATTCTACTTGGTTTATCACTTACATGATGACGATATCTAGAACTTTCTAATTCGCTTTGGGATAAAAGGTAAAGAAATCAAAATATGCATTATATAATTATGTATTTTACCGACAAGGGGTGAAAAATAAAACAACCACATATTATATATTTAAATAATTTTATGATATAAAAATTTACATTTTGAAACTGTACAGTACTAAGTAGTGTGACTCGTGAATAATTAATAGATGATGAATGGCGCTAATATATAAATATAAAACACAGATAGATTAAAATATTCCAAAATCTAAAATTGTGTAAAATTAAGAAAATATGATTTTTAAAAGACTTAAAAATATATATTTATTTGAATTGTAAAATTTTTTCTTTAAAATCCTCTTGTGACATATATCTAATTGTGAATAGCAAAAAATATATAATAACTATACAAACGTTTTAAAGTGGTATTGAGAAAAAGAATAAATTAGATATCGTCATACATGAGGGCCTAGGTTCAAATCAATATTCAATATTTTATAAAATAGTAAAAATAAACACATTTATTTGGCTTACTATAGGATTATGTTTGGAAAAAAATTAGAATTTTTTATAATTTTAAATAACCTATTATATGAAGCCGTCGCAGCGCAGTGGCATAAGGGTGTCGCGCGTAAACGCGACGGTTGTGGGTTCGATTCCCACAGGAAGTGAAATATTTATTTACGTTTGTATTTCCATTTTCTGCCATTCAACACACTGACTCCAGAATTCGGAGGAAAGTGGAAAACGAAATGTCTTAACACTAGAATCCCATGATCTCTCTGCCTACACTGCTATGTGCAGGATACAGCGTAGAGCTAAAATAAATAATAATAAGTTAGCTAGCTAGCTAGCTAGCTAATATAAATATATTTCAAACATAAACTAGCGCCATCTGTGCCGTAAAGCAAGTATAATATCTTTGAAACTACACAAGCGAAAATAGATTTTGGTTTTTAATAATAAATTTAAATATAATTACTATTAATATTGATAACTAATATAAATAGAATTATTTACTCTCAAGAATAAAAAAAAACTTTGGTACAATGGTAAAAGTTTCAATATTTACATATTAGTGACAATTTTTATGACAAACAATTTAAAAGTAAAAAAAACTGACACCACATTTTGAGTGTGTCGACTAATATTAGGGTTGATTATAGCTACTGTTCAACTCATTTTAGAACCTAACGCCGCATTTTAAACGACCAGACGGAAGAAACGGTTACAGTATAAATATGTATAGTTAATAACTATTGGAAAATTACCCTAAATGAATTTAAACCAACAACCATCACAAACACTCTACCTATCCTGCTATTTGCGGGATACAGTATTACTCTAACAGACATAGAAAATAAAAAAAAATAAGAAATATATAGAAAATGTATATGTTACAAGTTATCAATACTAACAATAATGGAGATCGATAATAATATATTGTAAAAAGTAACAAAAGCGTAAACACTCACGTAACTATTAAGTGATATAAAACTGTATATTAATATTATTAATAGGTATATTATAATAAACATTTTGGTCTTCGCCTATGGCATGTTTTGAATACACTCTTTTATTTGCGTCCACGCTTGAAGATTCTGGAAAGAAAAAAACTAGACAGTTAGTAGTAGACAGAGGGAGGCTATTGTAAAAAAACTTCGCTTCAAATTTTCCGGCGAATTCCGGATGCAAGGGTGCGAGTTGAGTGGCAGAATTCAACAGGGGCACATGCACGTCACTGCAAACACGACGGTTGTAGATTCGGTTCCACTCGTGTGATGTTTTATATTTTTATTTCCTCGATTTGGTGACGAGGCGAAGCGCGGTGTCGAGTTTCGCCAGTCAACACGTAATATTAATCTATATAAATAATCTCTTAATGAGGAGCGAAGTGTCTTAAGTTATATTAAGTTCCCAGGTACTAACCTTTAT
The DNA here is from genome assembly GCA_037355905.1 of Heliconius aoede. Taxonomy (NCBI): domain Eukaryota; kingdom Metazoa; phylum Arthropoda; class Insecta; order Lepidoptera; family Nymphalidae; genus Heliconius; species Heliconius aoede. Next base: position 720,599 of record JBAIZZ010000087.1, on the reverse strand, counting down.
ATGTGCGGGACAAAGAGTGAAACCAAAAAAAATTACATAAAATGACTAAAAAATAACCTTTTTCGCAGCTTTAACTTGTAAAGTTATAAATGCTACGAGCGACTCGTGTAGGTCTTTGTCTTTTTGCTTTTGAAACTGCTCTATTTCAATCGTAGCTTTCTTTGTGAAGTCTCTGAAAGAAAAAAGGAATAATTGTTTTAATGAAATAGCCTTTAATTACAGTTTTTCCCTGACCTATTATTTCAATAATACTCAGCGTCAGTACGACGCCGTCGTAGCGCAGGAGCACAAGACTGTGACTGGACGCGACGGTTGTAGGTTCTATCTTCCGTTAAGGGAAAATATGATTATTTAATAGTATTTCCTTTTTTTTTCGCCGTGTCACCAAAGCTAAAGCCTGGCGTTGAGTTCACTAAACACCACGAAAAAATCAGCGGAAAGTGGAGAACGGAGTGTCTTAACACTAGGTCTCCTCTGCATACCCTACCGTGAGCGAGATACGCGTACAGCTGATTTAATCATTTTTAATACTCACTCTAAATCATTTCTAGCTTTTTCAATGGCTTCTTTGTCCGCTTGTATTTTGGAGTCTAGTAAACGTGTACTCTGGTCTCTTACTATGTCCGGATCGGTAGTACCGAATATTCTCGACATTATACCTGATTTCCCAGCTGCAGCACGATTTCTTTCTGTTATCCTGTAATATTATTTAAACCTCATAAGAAGAAGAAGAATTTCTTCTCAATACACAGAATAATCAAATCAATTAATCTGTTAAACTTACTCAAAACTAACAGTAGTTAACCTTAGTCAACATGTGAAATTATTGCAGTTTTAATTTTAATAATAATAAGGTCTGACTAGTTGAAATACTGTGATTTTTAAATATGTAAATATTTAGAAATATATATTTAATTTTTTTTGTCTGCAGAAACAGTAAAGGAGGAGGTAAACGCGACAGTTGTGGATTCGATTCCCACTCGAAGAAGTGAAATATTTCTTTACGTTTATATTTCCATTTTTCTTCGCTCTGGTATCGAGGCAAAGCGCGGCGGCGTTGAGTTCTCCCACTCAACACGCAATGCCTCCAGAATTCGGCAGAAAGTGAGGAACGGAGTGTCTTACAGCATAGAGCTGTAGAACTGTCAATTTATTTATTATTTCCAAAGCAATATCATTTATAAAAAATAAAGTTACCGGCTATTAAGCGCTTCATGCGCTGTCTCCAGCGCCCATTGCAAAGCCTCGTGATTAGCGCATAAATGTTGCAGTGCTTCAGCGTAGAAGAGATACTCTTTAAGTTGGTCCGCTAGCTGTTCCTCGTCTTCTGCTACAGACTCTATGGAGTCGGCTATTGAATCTATAAAATTGTGATTGAATATATATATATATTTAATCTAATATTAGAGGTCAGGCGTGGCGCAGGTGCAAAAAGTGTGACTGTTAAATCGACTGGTTGTGGGTTCGATGCTCGAGGAACGGAAATATTTCTTAAAATTTAATTTTTAATTATGCGCTCTGTTTTTGAGGCAAATGCGCGGTGTTTAGTTCCGCCACTCAACACGCAATGCCTCATGAATACGGCGGAAAGTGTGACAGACTCTCTTAACAATAGATTCCCTCTGCCTACTCTGCTGTGTGCGGGATACAGCGTGAAGCTGATTTAACTAGATTTTTTTTAAAAACAAACACACTAAAACGAATTGATATTATGTCATGATTATCTAATTTGACTTGAAAATTTTGGTTGAAAAAGTACCATGATGGATTTTCAGTTAAGTTGTGTAACGGATATTTTGTAGCTTCACGCTATAACCTGGATATAGCAGGATAGGCAGAGGGAACTTAGAGCTAAGACACTGTGTTCCCTATTACTAATATGGTGTATTGAAAACGTGGCGTTGAATAACGTAATATGAATTACGGTATTCAACGCCACGTTTTGCCTTGTCACTAGAGAAAATACATAAAAATATAATTCATTCCCACGAGTGGGAACCGAACTCACAACCGCCGCGTTTACAGTCATACGCTGTGCCACTGGGCGCAGTGGCGACGTGGCGACGACGGCGTATTATTAAATGTAGCTTACATTTAGATATAGATATACATATATAATTATAGATCTACTGTAGTGCTTAGTGTAGTAAGTTAAAATGATTTATGAAATCTTACCAAAATAATGGCCTGCCTTCTGCAATCCATCGCCCATCTCCTTCTCAATGACACTCCATTCACTGAATAACTTTCCATAGTTGGCGTGTAATTTGCAAAGTGCATAGTTTTTTTCTATTATTTTTGATCTAGAATAAAAAAAATATAGAATAGTTGTTAAAGGGTTCGATTCCTAATAAAATATACAATATTATAAATATTATTATATATAGGACCTTAATATAATAATCAATCATCATTATAAATAAATGATTCTATGTGATTTCAACTACACACAACAGAACTATTTGTAACAAACTTTATAGTTTAAAACTACACACAGTTTGTCAGTAAAAATATGTTTATTTCACACATTTTACTGATAGGGGTATAAAACTTCAGCCATTAGGTTCTACCCACAATTATTTTAATTATAAAACAGCCGTCGTGGCGCAGTGCCCCAAAAGTGTGACTGTAACCGCGACGGCTGTGGGTTCCATTTTCGGGGAAATTAATTGTTAAATACTTGCATACCCTGCAATAGTTGGGTAACTGAGTGTCTTAACACTAAGTTCCCTTTGTCTACCTTGCTATATGCAAGATACTGCGTGAAGTGTGAAGAAGCTAAAATAAATATAATTAAAGTAAATACAATACAAATAATACCTGGTATAAAGAAAATTTCCTATATTCGTTTCAAGTAGCCTCCCATAGTTCTTGACGCCATCTATTTCAGGATCGGGCTTCTTAAGTCTGATCGAAACTGAGAATGATTTCAGTTTATTTTCCGCGTGTAAAAGATAACCTGTAAAATATATATTTTTTATTTATACATAGAATTTGATGATTCTTAAAATGGGTAAGCACACAAGCGTGAATCAAATCCACAACCTTTTACAGTCGCACGCCTGTACCAATGCGCCACGAAGGTTTCGCCTTGTTTATATAATTGTAAGAAAAATAAACTTACCACTATCCGTAATAGTTTCTCTCCACCCATGTTCTTGTTGGAGAAAATTAATGAACTGGTCGTCGAAACACAATCTGGGATGTGATGCTACTCTTAGTAAGAAATTTTCAAGTCCAGCGCGTCTTCTCTCTATGAACTCAGGGTCCGTCGTGTCAGATTTACGCCAAGCGTACAAAACCTAATTAAATATAATTAAGAAAACATAAAAATATTATATATTAATATAATTTGGTTTGTTGTTACATTCTACACATTATGAGTAAATTTAACAGTATTATGATTCTATACTCTCCCATATACCCCATATATCTTATACTATATCTAATAAGTAACTAAATAAGTAACTATATCTGTTTAATACTGATTCTATGGAAAGCCATAAAAATGTTCCATTTATTTTCATGCTTAAATTAGTACAGTATCATCTTGTACTACATATTAGGTAGATAAAAAACATCAAACATGGCAAATAAAGTTATAAAGTAAATGTGTAATATCTGATAAATATACTATAATTAAGAATGACTAACAAGTTTAAGTTGAATTTGTTATAAATCTTATCATTTCTTTGTTGATTGAAAGTAATCAGTATCTTTGTAATTATTTAAAAAAAAAACATCACTTTCTCTGTTGAGTAGCAAAAACTCATAGCATTTTTCGCAATTTTTCTCACATGTATTTTCTTTTTTCTTATTATGATGAGAAATGAAAATCCTATATCCTTTTGTGGAAATGAGAGTCAAAATTGCCATGTTAAAATTATCATTGTAACTAGCCAGCTTCATTGTAATCTTCATACTTATACAAATGTAAGAGCCCGGAGTGATGTAGTGGGTATATATAGGATTATTTAAAATTCCCGTACTGATCAACAAAGAGTGGCATTGAGCTCTGCTAAACAATACACAATGTTTCAAAGTTGTATGGAAAATGAAATTGCAGCTATATTTTTTAACTTTCTCATTGTATTATTCTTGTTACTATTAATAATTTTTGGTAATGATAATCATGATATACCTTTTTGAAATTCTCGTATTAAGATCTTGAATTTGATAACCATATCTTGGTATTTAAAAAAAAAAATTTTTTACTAAGTACAATGGTGTCCCACAGCAGCTATGATTATTTTTTTAACATCACTTATCTAAAAACACTTGGGCTGCTAAGACTAATCCTCAATAATGTAATGATACCACAATTATGTAAATCGTTCAATGGTTCATACACATACATACAAGATACACACGAAAAACAACCCTTGCTTTGCAGTCGGAAAGAAAGCCTTAGTTTCACTTACCCTTTTTTCAGGTAGTGGTGGTATAACAACATGTGGATATGTAACTTGCATATAATCATGTATTTGTTCAAACTCTGTGTACCTTCTCCATATAGTGCTTATTTTTGACTGAACAATTTTATATTCTGGATCTGTTACTCTGAAATTTATATTTCAAATTATTAGTGGTAATAATATGAGAAAAAATTGTTTCAAAACATGGATTTGAAAAAGTACAAGATAATGTTTTGAAAGATAACAATTGTCTTTGTTTCATAGATATGCATAGTCATGTAGTTCACATTTATTTAAGTATATATAAATTTAACAAATGTATTACATAAAAATCCAAATATGTAGGTCAAAATTAAACTCATTTTTATTTATAGCACATGCAAATTGTTTGTTTATTAAAACACAAACGATAATTTAGTAATTGATGCATTAAAAATACATTTTAAAATGGAGAAAATGTTAATATTTTAAATTGAGGGTATCATTATTATGGAAAGAGGTCTTACTTGAGATCAATTAGATACACGGTGTAGTGATCGCGTACATGCAAAGTACCGTTAGCGCGCTTTTCGGACTCCACAATTGATATATCAACATGCTTTAATAATGTATCCTAAAATAATAAAACACAATATTTTGATAATGTTAAAACAAAAGTAGGTAGGTGAGAAAGCAAAAAATATTTTAATACTTGGTTTTCGAAGTCGTCAACACTATCAATTTTATTTAATGATCTTGATGATTTAATCGGCGAACTTTCCGCCGACATTTTCTCACTATTTTCAAAATTTAATGTAAATAATGATTTTCGAAAATTAAGTGTTTATTCAACAGATAGAGGATATCTCAACTGTCAGTGCAAGTTAGACAGCTGTCACTGATTGACAGTTAGAGAAGTGCCCCAACGATAAATTTCGATTCAATAATGTTCGAATATTATCTTGTATTATTTTGTGTATACAATACACAGAATGTAAAAGACAATGTAGAAGAAAAAATAAAACAAAAAATGATACATAAATAGAAAATTTTTTTGGTAAACTATATATAAATAATGTTCAAACAACAAATATTTATACAAAGCTAAAATTATAAATAATTTAAAAAACACGTCGATCCTATATGTGCTACAAAAATTATTTGTTATTGAAGGTTAAAATATGCACTGTCTCATTTTTCTAACAAACTTATGTCGCAAAAGAAGATTTTTAATAGTATTTTTTACATAATAAAAGAACTTACACAAAAAAAATATAATGAGTTTTTTCCTGAAAAATTAAAAAAAATGGTATATTCATTATTTTTGTTTAATCTTAACCAGCGCCATCTTTCTTTTCGAAACATAATCGAAACTATAATTATCAACTGTATTATACTCTCTTACAGTAATATAACTTAACTTTAAATTCTTTTCATAATGAAGTATATAATAGAAGTTCCACCTTTCATTATTCATTAGAGTGGATTTCAGACAACATATTACAAACTAGTGGAAATGTATAAGCTCATTAAACAAAAGTAGATGGCGTTAGTTAATCCTCCAAATTCCAAATCCAAATTCCCCTCAGTATAGTTTTCCTGTAGAATCAAAATTATAAATTACTATTAGTAATGAAACATAACTTAGTGAAGATTCATATTGTTTAATTTTACCAAAGTTGGTGATTTTCATAATATTAACACTAGAAATAGGCATAATCTTGGTGCACCTGTAACTCGGTTGCATCGAATCCGTAATTCTTTTATGGGACAGTGTGTACGCTTTTACAATAGGATCCCAGAAAACGTCAGAGAATTTTCTATATCACGATTTAAAAAAATTGTGAAAAGACGTTTGTGTGTTAAAGGTTATTACCAAATTAATGATTTTGTAAATGATAACACACCTTGGGAATGAAATGCTCGCCCCAGTCTGTTTCAAAGGTATCATTGTCACAGATAATTAAATATGTATTTGTTTAAAATAGATTTAAAAAAAAAAAAATAGGTCCCGCAGAGTTTCTTGCGCCGGTTCTTCTCAGGTCTGAGGCGTTAACTTTAGTGAACTGGTGGTAAATTATTTGACGTTCAAAAAATGAAGCCTGTAACTTCTTATTTTGAATAAAATTATTTGAATTTGAATTTAATTTGAATTTGTTTTAAATTGGGTAAGCAAATACAAAATTATACATAATTTTCATATGTTTATCTATAGAATTTTTTGTATGTCAGAAAACGTAAGAAAGCCAATGAAAGTATTCGTTTTCAATATTGGAGCTAACAGAAAACTAAACTAATTACGCTCTTCACATCTTTCATTACTAGAACTATTGATCTTGGAAGCCGAGATTATTTGCCGTACAAAACTTTTAAAAGTTATATGAGAAGTAGAAAAGTATTTATCCAATTTCTTGCCTACAATATTTCAAACTTTTAAATTTTTATAAACCAATATTTTTTTTCCTTCGAAGTTATTCAATAGTCAATTTAATGATCTGTATAAAATAATTGTTCATGTTTGTCTTTAATTAAGTTCAAAAATTACTGTTTTTGTTAAATCAAATTAAGTACTCACTTTATAAATTTTTATTACTATCTCAAGCCTTTATAAAAATCATTCCTTTTACCTCATTAAGAACATAAGTAATTTTAAGAACATTTAAAATCTCTCTTTTCTATGTGTATTCCATCCAATCAGTCCGACACTATCTTCGCTATGATTGCGTCAAAAGATGAGAATATAATGAGAAGAAAGATTGGACTGTAACAACCCTGTATGCCCAAAGGAAATACAAGCAGACAGTTCCGACCTACAGACTATTACACGTCTATGTATAATTTATATATTTCTTTTATTACCTTCACACATCATAATAATTTGTTAGTTATTACGATTATGACGTTTGGCTGAAAATAATTACTTTTATTAATCTCACTAGTTACTTTATAATTTTAAAAATAGGTATTATTATATGGTTATGCGTTGAATTGCACGAATAGCTCGCTGCTGCAGGACAAATATTGGTTGAAATATTATATATTCCTTATACAACCTATAACTCATAAATATTCTTATACTTGTACCAGCATCTATAAATCAACGACCTTTTGGGTTAATTTTTCGATACTCGTCTTATGTGACGTTCCAAATATTAATAGACTTACATACATATTATACATATGGCAAAATATGTATAATTAGTAAGTATATAAAAAAGCTATTGAGTTATATAAAAATTAATACAGAAAAATCGCAAAATAATTATTTCATCTTAAATCCGGCGCTCTCACGATAGAGTTGGTAAAATTGGGAAATGAATTGTAAATATTTGTCACAAATTGAGTGACTCAGAAACTTGACAAACAAATAATTGGTGAGTTCAGAAATAAATAAATTGGATTTAAGTTACAACTGATTGAAGTTTGAAACTTATTATGAAAAAAAGAAATGGTTTTCGTTTATCAATATTTGTTACGGATTTATTGATAGAGAAATCCCTTAGGCTTTATTTATCCAAGATCGTTACATGATAAAAAAAATATATGATTGCTAGTGCGGGTATATATTCATTGTGAACAGTGTGTTCAAGCGTAACACTTAAAATAAATATATTACCTAAATATTATACCTTATATATATTATACATTTCAAGAGCAGCTTGAGAGAGTTTGGTGAGGTCCTGATTATGGGATCCGGTTGAAGTCGGTTCTTTATGAAAAAATATTTAGCTTCACTCTGTACTTTGTTTCGACCATAGGATTATAGGCAAGTGGAAAGTCACTCTATCTCTACTCTATCTTTATAATTTCCGCTTAACTTTTAAGATATTGCATCATTAGTGCGAAACTTAAGTCCGTGCTGTCTTTAAATATTAATACAAATATTAATACAAATATTACTTTAAATATTATTTTTTATTATTCTTTAGTAATCTCAAAAAAAAAAAATCTTTGTAAATCTCAAATAATATCACATATCCTTACACAAACATAATTACTGAAACGCTATACTGTGAACAAAATAATGCCTCGTATAATCTAGCTGGCGGTGGCTTTGTCTACGAATGACCTCCTTTATTTGATAGGAAGCGATTATCATCGGGTTACTTCTGTACATCGTTTTCGTGTTATGGGGCCACAAAAACATTTCCGGTTTCTTGTATCCACACTATACGTAGTAATATTAAAAGTAAAAGTACCTATTTCAAAATAAAATATTTTATTTTAATAATTGTTTTTTGTTTTAATTAAAGTAAATGTAATCACAATTTGTATATAGTGTCAATCTAACACGATACGATACGACATTGACAATCTCTTCGTTAATCTAAAATTTATAATTGTTAATTAATTTATGATGGAACAGCGCAAAAATCACACAAAAGCTTTGAATCACAGGGCAGCGGTTACATATAAACAAAAATCTGTTAAGTGGGAATCGGACTCGCCCACCGAAGCTTCTGCGCTAATTTCAGGATTGTAGGTTAACGGAAAGTCTAACTTTTTTTATGGTAAAAGACAATGTAAACGAGCTTACGGGTCACCTGATGTTCACCGCCGCAGTAATCAGCGCCGCAGTGATCACCGCCGCCTACGGTTCACATATGTTCGGAGCAAAACGCGTCACCAACCTTGATACTGCGCCCATTGAGAAAAGCTAGTGATCCACTAGCATAAAATATCGAGATAAATCGTTGTGAGGGTTCTGTTTTAACCTCTTGAGGTACAGAACTCTAAAAGGGGGCCAAACACCCCAATCTTTCATTACTCTTTTATTAACACAAAGGCTGAAAAACAAACGTTGTTACAACTTTTCAATACAATCAAATTTCAATTTAAAAACAATATTCTGAATCGCGTATACAATGAAGCGTTTTAAATGCTGATACAATTTCAACATCAAGAGTTAATTCTTGTTTCGTTTAGCCCATTTACCAACTAATCTATATAATCCTTTGGCAACGAACGCCTACAATCTTGAAATATTTAAATACTTAAAGTGAAATATATATTTTATTTAAAAATGAAAGTCAGCTTCACTCCGTATCTTGCGCGTAGGCAGAGGGAACATCGTGTTAAGACACTCCGTTCCCCACTTTCTGATGAATTCTAGAGGCATTGCGTGTTGAGCGGCAGAACTCAACGCCGCGTTTTGCTTCGACACCAGAGCGTAGAAATGGAAATATAAAACTAAAAAAATATTTCCTGTCCTCGAGTGGGAATCGAACCCACAACCGTCGCGTTACAATCACACCTTTGTACCGCTGCGCTATGACGGCCTCTGTATATTTTATGTGTGTTTAAATACAACATTTATAATATGAACATAAATAAAAAGTGGGAGTCAGATTCGCGCAAGAAGGGTTCCGTGTACGATTATCTATAAAAACACCCACCCAGTAAAATTACAATAATTACATAAATATTTATTAATCTGTTTGTTACTTTGTTTACTTTTAAAGCTGCAAATGAAATACACCAACTGTGAAAAATTCAACAGTCTATCACAATTCATGAGATTCAGTGTAGTTACAGAGGACGGACATCAGAATCTCCTGTTTTACCCTTTCAATCTCCACTCAAGGAAATGAAATATTTTTTATTTACATTTTCTCTTCTATCTGTCTTTTCTGTTCTATCTTTTAAAATAGTATTTTGATGTAATATTATTTTTGTTTGAGTTATTGTAGTGTTTAATACTGTTGTTGTAGTTAATACTAGATGAAGTTTAATTACGACATATGGAAGCATTATTGATGCAATTTTATATAATTACACGTCAGAAACGATGGCGGCGACAGGAATATCCGTTTCAGCAAATCATATTAACCCACCGTTAAAATAGGGTCCTCTAAGTGTTTTGTCTATATACCTATATATCTATTATAATACATGTTATTTACCTTTATAATTTGTATATTCGTGAATGAAGTTGTGTATGCCATAATTAGAATAATAAATATCATTAATTAGTCTATATGAGTGTGGGGAAATATAATAGTTTTTGCTGGCCTGTGGACTGGATTTGGTTATTTAAAATGTATTATATTTGCTGTCGAGTCAACGCGCGGCGTTGAATCCCGCCACTACAAAAACAAATAGATTATTATTTTCAATTTAACTCAAAGTACGACTAAACTACTAAAAGAGGTCCAACAAAACTTGAGACTAATTTAATATAATTTTCGTTTAATCGTATTATCGTAAGGTATATTTGTATACAAAATTCAAGATCAATAACACAAAACAACAATCTTCTTATATATCCACTCGCGTAACTTCGCAACTTTTCATATGGACTTGTAGATGTTCCTACTTCAGAAGATGGTCAAGCTCTTTTAGTGAATAAAATGGATTAATTAAGGTGTTTTCGAGTGCTGTTTTCTTAAATATTTTTTTTCCTATTGAAAGGTGGATGAATGAACGAAATGCCTCCTTTTAAGAACAGATACCGCATTTTCTAATGTATCCATCGTCCTTTTATAGTGATCTAATTTATTTTACGTGGTATCTAAAAGAAAAAGATATATTCATGATTATTTCTTAAATAATTAAAAGAAAAATATACATATATGTAATTCTATTTCAAGTCCCAATTTAACTAAGTGGATGAATTTAAGGATATAACAAGCATAAATATAATTAAATTAGAATATAATTTCCTTCTTACCTTGATGTTGGCATTTAGCAATTTTGTGTAAGCGTAGAGCGAAAAACAAACAATCGTCCCTCGTGACCAAACCCTAATGACTCGAACGCGTCAGGCAAAGTTTATCGATGGTTGACGGAAACAGATGAGTGCTTACGATCGCGTGCATCATCATCACCAGCCCAAAAACTCTCATTACCCCGCGTTCCCCTACATACTTTTAAATTACACTTTAATAGCTAGTAGAATTGAGATAATTATGAAAGAACGAAAATATAATTAAGACTACCGTTTAAAGTTAAAAAGTAATCAAACAGATTGCAATGACCATAAAGGATTGTCTGCGGCGTCTAATGACCCGGAATCAAATTAAACGGGGGGAGTAATGCGATTTGCTATGTATATTTTTCACGCCCGTCCTAGATTTAGCTTTTGATATGGTAACCGTCCAAAGACACAAAATTCCAATTCCAATATTTTCAGCTTCACATTGTATCCTGGAAGTAACCCTGTTATGAAGCGGGAACCTGGTATAACACTCGGATTCCCACTTTTCACAGAATTCTGGAGGGATGGAATAGAACCCAAACCGCGGTGGTTGTAAGTTCGGCAACATTTTCGAAAACATGATAAGGTGAAAAATATCTACTCAACACGCTACGTCATCAAAAGTCATACATATATATTACCTTCAAGCCAAACCCTTAGCTATGTGTAATTAAAATATTTCTCCATACTGAATTATCATTACTGAATATCCTACTTAAATACTTATACATTATAATTAATTCAAACTTTTCGGAGGGTAATTTATAATTCTATAATATATTCACATAAGGTTATTCTTAGTTATTTCACATCTAGAATTTAAAACGTATATACTCGTGTATATAATATAATATATGAACTGATTTATTTTACTGAAGCGTAGGTAGAGTTGTCACGAGTTTGTTATAATTTTTACGAAAATTGGGAATTCATTTTGGTAATCCTGACTTTGGATAGAGCAAATATTTGTATGTTGTTGTAGGCGTAAATACGGTGTTGTGAGGTCGTCGCTTCTTATTTTGAGTTTAGCTATGATTGTTTGTAGCGCAGAGGTACAAGCATGCGACTGTTACGCGTGGATTGTGAGTTCGATTCCACTCGAGAAAAAAATATATATTTTCATACTCAATGCGCTGCGTTGAGTTCCGCCCTTCAACACTTAATGCCTCTTGTATTCGACGGAATTGTCTTAATGGGGAACGGAGTGTCTTGACACTAGAGTCCCAGGTACCCTGTGATATGTACGGGATACTGCGTGAAGCTAAAAAAAGATGGATTAATATATATTAGTTTAACTTTATGTCTTTTCCAAGTCAATATAACTACTACGATTTATTGCTTATGTACGTAATGTAAGCTTGTTAGGGAATGTAACTTATTCCGAATTTAGCCTAAGAAGAACGTGTAAATTATCACCATCAGATGGCATTCATACAAAAAGACCTGGCGGCAAACTCTAAACGTAATATATGTTCTTACATTGCTTACCTTATTTAAGCCAAACATATTAATTATGTAGTCAATATTAATATAATTTCTTACGTCTATCAAATATATCTATAATGAATAAATAAACTAAGCTTACTCAGAAATACTAGCTAAATTTATAATCAATTTTTTTTTATGTAATTTTTTTCTCTGAAAGATTTTATAAAAAATTACTAACTTGAATTCTTCCTTAGTGTGGCTTAAAAAATACATTTGTCTTCGTAATAGAAAAAGGGTTTCTTAAATTAAATTATCTTATTTCCCTGACTCTTTTTTCTTCTGTTTCAATTATCTTTTTTTTCCAGCTTTACACTGTAATCAGTATCCTTTATGTCATATACATATTTTTCTCCAAACTTAGTCTTTTAAATATCAAATTCACCATTTGATACTTCAAATTCATCAATACTTTTTAACTTCAAATAAGTATATTTACACCCTAAATCCACCTAAATCACAAAAATAAGAATTCCATTTCAATTTAAAATATTTTCTACCGAATTAATAAATCTTAGATATATTATAATCGTATTATAATCACAATCTTAGATAATTTAAAGCATATATATATAATTACAAAATGAATTTTCTAAATTAAATAATGTCGTTGTCGTCAACAAAATTAATTATATTTGACTACTACACCCCAAAAACCTGAAATTTTCCTGAAAGAGTATAACGTTTTCTTATCTCTTGATTTTCAATATTCTAATGAACCTTACAAGTATCGGTAAAACTTTCTAATAAATCTAAAGACCTTATCCGAGGTGCGAAGTTTTAAAGTACACAATGAATCACTCGACGTCGCGTCGCGAAGATGAATTAGGGACGGATTGAATAGAATATCTGGTGATTTCCTATTTAAGTGATCTGACATTAAATTTATTATTGTTGTTTGTATAACAGTTGTTTCTAGCGAACTTCACGAATTTATATTTTATATTGTCTAATACTTTGAAAGGATTGAAAATTTTTACTTAAAATAGTTTACTTTTTTATGTGTACGGATCTTTAGAATCTATATGACTTTTACTTCTGATGTAAACCTACCCTAGGTGTAAACACACAAAACACAATATACCTACTCCATTACCTACATATATCATTTTGTACAAGTTAACAAAATATACCGTACTCAAAGAATAATATGTTTAATATTTTCATTTTGTCGCTGTGATAACGAAGCAAAAGTGTGACGTTGAGTACCGCCACTCAACAGGCAATGCCTTGAGAGTTCTGCAGAAAAAGGAGGTAGGTGTCTTAATACTAGCACCCCAGACTCCCTCTGTCTACTTTACTATGTGCAGGATGCAATGTGAAGCTAAAAACAATACATATGTTTCAGAATTATAAAAAACATCTATTTTCTATATAAAAATACGACAATCATCAAAAACAATTGAAACACTCCTCTAACTACGCCACCACCTATTGTTTTAAGAAATTGTTAAAAATTTTTATAAACTGTTATACAGTTTTAAAGTAACAAAATGGAATAAAGTACTACCTACATAAATCTATCATAACATTTTGTTCTAAAATAGCGCGAGTTAATTTTTTTTTATTTATTAGATATTATTTTTCTCTAAGGCCATTTCTTCGTACGTTAGAAGTTATTATTTGTTATTAGATTGTAAAAGCTTTAATCTTTGTTCAGACGGCTGGTTCTTTTCACATCGGCTTTGTTTTTGCCTGTAGGCTTTGAAAGAGTTTCTTATCACTTATTTTTGATCTTGATATATGTGTTCTTGATAGACTGTAATGATTTTGACGTTTGACATTAAATGACGTTAACACTCACGCGAGAAGCCGATAATTAATAGAAATTTATTGTAATTCTACGAAAAAAATCTAACTACTTGCTGTTGAAAAATTTCTTGTTTTTTTTTCAGCAAAACTAAAGTAACTTTTAATGAAGATATGTCGTGGGAATAACGTTATATATTGTTAGTTAGCGATAAAAAGTGATCTTGTAATAATTTATTCGGATAATTAATACTTGGATTTTCTTCTGGACAGGCAGAGAAACAGTATTTCACTTTTAAAAGTGTTCATAAAAGATAAATGATTCAAAATAATTTCCGCAATCCGGTTAAGTAATTATTAATGAAATTTTAATAATCTTGTAGAATTATTTTAATATATTATTATCGCATTCTTGGAATACACGTAAAATGACTTAATATAAAATCTATTCTAAACTACTAGTACCGTCAAATTATCAAAAGTACATAATGTTGAGACTATACTGTGAGAACAAATATTACTATCAATTAACTTTATTAAAAATTAGAATTTCAGAAAAATTTCAGAATCTTGATTCTGAAACTCTCAGAATTCATAATTAAAATTTTGATGAATTTTGCCATATTATTGAGTGACTGCATAGAGTAAAGATATGGCTTCAAAAATCTATATTTCCTTAAAACCACCGTTGAAGGATTCTTAATTAAGAAAACAGGTTTATTTTGTTCGCAATAATTTCCCTCGTCGTTTTCATTTCACCAAACTATGCTATACTGTTCTAGAGTGAACAAGTACGATAACTGTGTCCAAGTACCTAGTCTACGAAAAAGAAATGGTCAAATGGCGATGATCTAATATTACTTACAGGAAGAAGAATATAAATTATTTTTATTTAAAATGCAATTTTTTTTATGATAATAAGCAAACAAACATCTTCTTGTTAAGAAGTAATTTCTGTCATGTTAATTAACTTTTCTCTGGTGTTTTTAACACGCAATGTATCCAGAATCTAATTAAAAATGACTGTATACACGATGGATTGAGAACATTTTTGAGAAAAAGAATTAAAACACGACATCTGCTGGCTGTGGACAACGTCCGTCCATTTTGAAAGTTTTAAAAATTCATAACACAGGATAAAAAGGCATGTCGCTTGGTAAACTTTAAATAGAGCAACAGCGTTGCCTTAAAGGCTATTTTATATTCATTCATTCATTCAAAACTACTAACTAGTTTCTACGCTGGCGTCGTCGTCGTCTAGTTTTGGAAGCCACAATAAATATTTCGTTGAAAAATGGTTATAAAGCGAACTTCATGGAAAGAAAGAAAATCGACAGTTGATTAAGACTGGCAAATACTTTTTATGTCGGATGCTGTACTTTAAAAGATTATAACAACTTCTTATTGAATTTAAATAAGGAATATTAAACACTATAAGATACATAAATATATATTATAAAACTATTCATATAAAATATAAAAATATATATTATACAATATTTTTTTACATATATTTATATATATAAAAAATACTAAATATATAAGTGATTTTTATATTATTAACAGAGTGAAATCTAGAATATTGTGTATAAGGAAGCAATTATACGCCTAAATATAAAATATTTATCTTTTTAATTTTATTTATGAGAGTAACAGAGAGAGCAGGAGAGGCTTTCCGAATTTTCGAGACATCGTGTGTGGAGGAGGCGGAATTCAACGCCGCGTTTTGCCTAGCTGCCAGAGCAAAAAATTAAGATAATAATTATTTATAATTAATTTCTTCGTGTGGCAATCAAACCCACAACTGTCGCGTTTGCAGTCAAACACTTGTACCACTGTGACAACTTTTATCGCTATCTCGCAATATCGCTAACTAACAAAACGTAAATGCTAGTTGAAAATTCAACGAGCTTCAACAATTCAACTATAAATATGAGACTTAAAAACTACAAAGATATTTAAATTTTAAAAAATACTTTCAGAGCCTTTTCAATCGTTGTGACGTCACAGTAGCATGTTCTGTACTTGACACATGAATCTACTGGAGTAACGCCTCATCTTTACACAAAAATCAGTTTTACAGTCAATTTGTTCAGAAATATCATACTTATTATAAAATAGTTAATAAATTATTTTAATAAATTCTCTCAATTTTATCTGCTGTGTCAAAAATGTATGAGAAAAAAAAACCGGCCAAGTGGGAGTAGGATTAGCACATCAAGGGTTCTGTACCATTATTTATAAAAACTCGGAAGGAATTATATTTCTCCTGTTTTTATCTTCCCCTTCTACCTTTCCTTCCAATTTTTCTCTCTATCCTATTCGTTTCCCCTCGGTTTTTCCCCACAAAGGGTTTATGGATGTCAGATGACAGTCGCTCCACTTAAAATGTCCCATCCGTCCTATTCAATTCCAAGGACAATTTTGCAGAAAATTTTAATAAAAAACTTTCTCTTAAGAAAAGCAATTCACATTTTTTGTTCCCCTTCCCAAATGTGCCACTGTGTGATGTCAATAGTCAGTGTATCATATTTGATGATCATAAATAATATGCTTAAGATACAATATCTAGTAAAAATATACTCTCTTTAGCTAAAACTTCGTTAAAACAACTTATAAACTTTTTCTTTTCCTATACTTACTACTTCTCGTAGAGCTCGGAGTCATTTATAATGCCAATTAAAACGTCCCAATCGGTACAGAATAAAAGTGTCTCTTTTGAACTCTTCTTGATTTTAATTAAACGCGTCCAATGACAAACTAACCTTATTACTATCTCAAACTTTATTTTATACTTGAGCACAAACGTATGACTTATGCGATTGTTGAACCCCCGACCTCGAAATGTTATTATAACTCGGGCAATTAATTACACTGCAAAATTTGTCTACAAAATTGAATTTTTTCTTTGCCTTTAAAAGAAATGCTTTATTATTTTACTAATTGGGGGTCACTTGGGGATTACGAAAATACAAACTTAACTCTAAAGTTGGCTCTTATTTTAAAAATATTGCTGGTATAAAAAATAAGACTAAAGAGTAAAATTTCATAGAATACATATATTAAATTCAATCATTGATTTAGAAAATTAGGTATGTTCATTACATTTTTTAAACTTTGTACATGAATTTGAGTATTTTGTAAATATTTCTGAAGCATTTAACCTTTTTTATTCAAAAATTTTTTTTTTTCGTTTGTCTGAAATCGTTCACCGTGTTCAATACTACTATCACCGCAGTCAGGAGGAAAAAATGTATTATTAGGGATATATTGCAGCCTTTTTGCTTATACTGTTGTAGAAGATTTTATTTTGTTAGATCGAACGCACTACCGCAAGGCGGCCGATATGTTAAATAAACGCACGGCACACACCCCACAGTCGCGGATATTACTATATAAACCGGAACTGGGACATACATAAGCATCACACACCCACTAATCGTATACCAAGTCGTAGAAGTGGTATACAAAATGTCAACGACCAACGCCATACAAGCACAGCTTACGTACCACGAGCGTACTGCGCGACAGCCTCCGCGACGTCCAGCAATATTTAAAATTATACTATTGCTCATGTGCCAATAAATTAGTTCCTCCTTCTGTTGTCCTATAATACGCATATATCAATATTACATATTTATTATTAAATTACATAGTTTAAAAAATAAAACACACTCTTTAATTTTAAAATAGAAATTAAAGGAAATAAAATGTTTTTGGGTCAGAACAAGATTAGAACACTTAAAATCTAATTGCTTTTGGTTAACGAGTTAATTGACGGACGGACCTGTACAGTACTTATAACTTTACAATTAAATTAATGGGGTGAAACGAGTTCTATAGGATACTGGTACCAGAAACCGGCAAGAACCAATGTTCGACATTTTTAACTTTTTGTAAATAACGATACAAATATATGTTACTTAAATGGGTCATCACTAAGCTGAATGCAATTTTGAAAAACCACATTACTTAATATGGTAATATATTATTACCATAGTAAAATTTAATTTATTTTGTTATCATTATCTTAAATATATATGATCTTAATATAATAGTAAAAAGAACGCACTGGCAGGTTACCCTATACTTGTAACAAGTTGTATGTTGAATGTAGAAAGAAATTTTTTTTAGGAAATTAAGAGACATTAGTATATGGTTTGAATTTCAACTTGATATCTCAAAGTCTTCCTGAGATAAAGCATCTTGACAGACAGACGAACGGACAAGAAAATGATCGGATGAGGGTATCTTTTCTCCTTAAGAGATACAGAACCATAAAACGCATTAAACAAAACACTATGATTTATGTGATATCCGCAAGAAATAAATGTTTGTATATAAATACTGATACTTGACGTGGCACGAAAAGAACGCATTAATTAGCATAAGCTGTTGGACCTATTCCAAGAGGCGATAAATATGTATAACAGTTTAAATTTTAATAAGTAAAAATTGAAAATTATGCGCAGTGACAGTGTCTGATTGAAACTCAACGGTTCTGGATTCGATTCCCACTAGGGGGAATGAATTATGCTGATATGTAACAAGAAAAAGCGTGGCGTTAATTTCCGCCACTCAACAGACATTATTCTAATAATTGTGCGCAAAGTGTAGAACTAAATTATATTTGATTACATCCAAGTAAATAACATTAATGGGAAAACCAACGATTATTCACAATTTCCCATCACAAACCATTAGGTCGGATCGTTTGTCAACCGCTTGGACGTTTCCCTGCTTTGTGATGACGCAATTATCAAGTCACTAGTTCTGAATAAAAGCTTATTAAGTGCAGCGACGCCACAACCTCCGGTCTGAGTAACAAGCAATATAAGGACGCCTTATTAAATTCTTTAATAAAAATACTTACCTGTATTATTCGCAATAATATTAAAGATTTTCTGCATGATTTATTTTAATTTCTCACTGGTTTTTGTGTATTCTGTATAACAGAATAAAATAGATAGAGGCCAGTCGTGGCGCAGTGGCTCAAGTCTGCTATTGTAAACGCCTACTACGTCTCTGTAAAAACATCTGATTGTGACTTCGATCCCCACTCAAGGAAATAAAATATTTTTTAAAATTTATATTTTCATTTATCGCTTTGGTGTCAGCTTCACGCTCTATCCCGCACATAGCAGGGCATATAGAGGGTTCTACTCTTTTATTCATTTTTGTTTGCATTGCATTTCGAGTGGCGGAGTGGCGGTAGACAGAAGAAAGGAATTTTAAATAAATATTTCATTTCCTCGATTGGGGATCGAACCCACAACCAGTCGCATTTACAGTCACACATGTGTGCCTCTGCACCACGACTTATTATTTAGTACAAGTATATTTTTGACAAAAAATATACAATAACTACCATCTGAAATATTAGTAGCATTTGTTGGATGCTGAATAATGAATGTCTTTTCTATGTTATTTTTTCTACCGACATTTTTTATATTTATTCACATCCATTTTTCACTTGACCTCCATCATCGTTATATATTTATTATAAATCAGTGTGTGTAATATTTATTTTGTGTAGTGTTCAGTCTGTATACATGCGATGGCGAAATGTTCAAAAGACGGAATGCAATATCAGGGTGAATGGTAAGATATTAGAACAAGTGAGTGAAGTGGTATATTTGGGAAGTATGTTCGAGAATGTCACGGAGTGATGAAAGAATGGCAAAAAAGATTTATGATGGAAAAATAAGTGATAAGAGAGGTAGAGGGAGACCTGGATCAACCTTCGAAAGCACAATATCAAAGATACTGAGGGAAAGTCACGTAAAAAGCATGAAGACCTTCCGAAGGGCATGTATGAAGAGGTTGATGTCAGTGAACGAAGCGAGAGTTATGTAGAGACCGTAGCGTGTCATTAATTAATTAATATGTGTAAATTCTACTACCCCTCTGGAATAAAACGTGAAGCTACCTAAATTAAGTTAATTTTTTGTAGTATTTTCTAGTTAAATAGGTAAACGCAAACAAAAAAAATGAAATCAAATATTGAGCCCGACAGAAAAGAGGGGCGGAGTGTCTTACAACAATCAATGAAAAAAATCTATGTAAAAAATCTAACCTACACGTGTACTCCAAATAGTATGTCGGGATCGTCTCTGTGATTTGCCGACCTCTGATTGATGTTAGCATATCTAACTTTGAGGAGTCGTGGGCGATTTATTCCAACTGAATATGGGAATATGAAAGTTAAATATTGGAGTTGACAAACCGTCAGAAAGTAAATAATCT
>JBAIZZ010000087.1:626725-699928 GCA_037355905.1 Heliconius aoede | reverse complement strand
CAAAGTTCAATAGTCGTTTCCCACGATAACCTTTCCTCGCCTCATGTATACCATATGCTTACAAAAGTTGCTTGTCTAATATTATACATATATAACATACGAGCGTATTAAACATTTTAATTAACAAATGTCTAAGTTTGTAAGAGATATTCACATATACGTAAGTAATTATCCTTGTATTCATTGAAACTTTACGCCTCAATTAATAACGATAACAAGTAAACAAATTGATCCTCAACATAAACAATAGGGGAAGAATGTTCTATTAAATGTAGAGTACTTATTGAAATCTACGAACAATTCTACTTAAGATATTTAAACCGAATTTGTAAAAACAATACTTTTTATAAAGCAGCTGCTCGCTGTACCCCGCACATAGTAGGGTAGGCAGAAGATACCAAGGCTGACAGAACTCAACCCTCTAATAATGATAGTTCCAACGAGTAACGAGATTAAGCACGTGAACCGTCAGACCCCATTGAGTTACGACTGCCTAAATCTAAACTTAATAACATTTAATTAACGTAAATAATATTCGCCAAATTTCTGCCACTCAACACGCAATGCCTCCAGAATTCGGCAGAAAGTGGGGAACGGAGTTTCTTAACACGAGGTTCCCTCTTCCTACCCCTGTATCCCGGTATATAGTGTGAAACTGATTTTTTTAAATAAAATTTTAACTTCACGCTAGAAGCATTGCGTGTTGAATGGCCGAGCTCTACGCTGCGCTATATGAAGTCTTTAGTGGATTACCACTTGATGCCCTTCCAATATCATAATATATTACATTTACAAGTTCGACACAATCACGTTGTTGTTAACAGAGTCATCTAAAATTAACTAAAGCAACAAATGAAATGAATCGGCGCACGATTAACGAGTATTTGTGGCTGGCGGTCATCTGCTCGGTCTAACTTAAATGAATTTAGTTCGATAGTATTTAATTCAGAATTGTATTGTAGAATAATAGGTCCGTATAGCCTATACTGCAATTCTGTACTATTTATTATAAAGTGTTTTATAAGGATCGTCAGTGATTAATGATTTTCGTTGTTTGGCAAGAGATCGGGAGTTCGATGCTCTGAATTACATATTTTTGTAATAAATTTCTTATTCAGTACGTTTGCATTTACATACAAAACATTCTAGACAATTGCTGTTGCTCGTAATAGTACAAAGTTATGTACATGAGGCGCTCGTGGCGCAGTGGCACAAGGGTGCGACTGTAACGCGACGGTTGTGAGTTCGATTCCCACTCGAAGAAGTGAAATATTTATATATGTTTGTACTTCCATTTTCTTCGCTCTGGTGTCGAGGCAAAGCACGGCGTTGAGTTCTGCCACACAACACGCAATTCCTCCAGAATTCGGCAGAATGTGGAGAACGGAGTGTCTTAACACCGAGGTTCCCTCTACCTACCCTGCTGTTTACGGGATACAGCGTGAAGCTGAAGCTATTGAGATCGTCACTTTCTTGAAGTAATTTAAGAATAATTTAACTTTAAACATAAGTACCTTCTTTGGCAACTTATATAACTTTGTCGCACTCCAACGACTGTAGTTTAAAATATTTAAAATAAGTTGTTGATGCAATGTCGACAAGAAACTATCCCTTGATCATATTTTGTGGTGCGATTGTGTGTCCGGATAGTTTATACTTTACGTATTTTGATTTTTTAGCTGTGTCTCATATACTCTCGTATAGCAGTGCAGGAAGAAAAAACTTAATTTTACTCTTTTTTTCAGCTTCACGTTGTATCCCGCACACAGCAGGGTATGCAGCGAGAACCTAGTGTTTAGATACTCCGTTCCCTATTTTCCATTGAATACTGGGGACATCATATGTACAAATATATTTAATATCAGATGAAAGTATTTTTATAAAAATGTCACTTGCAAAAATAGTCCTGGATGTTTGCTACGAAAGTAATGCATATTCGTTATATAAAATTATTCATACATTTTCTTCTCTGTTTACTCGCGAAATGGTTGTGGCGTGAGGGCAATTACAGGATGTTGTAATAAGAACTCTCACAGAGTGAGTGTTTTCTTATGTAGATATATTTCAGCCAGGACGGGTTAAATTACTGTAGTATTTAAACACAAAATGAAGTCTTTAGTTTCACTCGTTTTATTCACCCCTTTTAAAGATCCTCTTTCATGCTTCATCTGGATTCATTTATTGAGATTTTTCTTTGTTGAAATGCCGAAAAATAATTTCGTTTTTATAAAATCGATACATTTACCAACTACTGTAACTCCAAATATTTACTGGTCAAACTTTATATTTATCAATGTACTAGCTTTTTCTAAAATATATAATACACAAGTAGTACGTTTATTTAAAATAAATTACTGTTATCCGTCAAGGGCTACGTGATACGTACAAAAACTATTCATTTATGTCAACGACATACATTCATGGAGGACACATTTATGAATTAGTAGTTAAACTAACATAAATAATCAGAAGGAATAATTGAAAAATAAAATGGGCAAAACGTTTTACTGTGGGTTCGATTCCCATTCGTAAAAATTAAATATTTTCATTTCTTCGCTGTGGTGCCGTGTCGAGGTAAAGGGCAGCGTTAAGTTCCGCCATTAAACACGTAATGTCTCCAGAATTCGGCGGAAAATGGGGAACGGAGTGTTTAACACTAGGTTCCCTCAGCCTACCCATCCTGCAGTGTGTAGGATACAGAGTTATTGATTTAAATTCAGTAAAATACTGTTATGTCACCTGTATAAGGCAAAGCTATATACAGCTTTATATAGCTTTGCCTTATACAGCCTTATAAAGCTTTGTGAGCCAATAATAGATCTTAAATTCAAATTACGCTGTGTGGGAATTTCCGTCCTTTTGAAGGAAATCTCGTTATTTTGAATGCTAAGGATAGATAAGTAATAAAAAAATCCAACCAAGTTAAAAGCAGATTTCTATTATAAGAAATAGGTTAGGTGCTATAACATTAATAAAATGTTAGATATTTTATTATTTTACTGAAAATGCGCCTTTAATTTTTTTATAAAAATCTAATGGGGTAGTTCCTGTGGACATACACCCACTAACTCGGTTGGTTTTTTCTAATGATAAACTATCTTCAAACAATTTTTTTAGAAAAAAGATTAAAAATAATTCTTTATTTTACTCCCACTATCACGCAGGTGAGATATAAATGAGTAACACGAAGATTTCCATAAGATATTCGGTCAAGTATCACGTGAGATGATAAAACTTATTTCACATAACACCTTTCTTGAAGAAAGCAACTTCAAAGGTCAGTAATTTAGTAATGAATATGTAAATTGTTTTCTTTTTAAACTTAAATTGAAATTTTATTTAAAAATTACAATACAGGCACTTTGTATCTGAATATATTTGGATTTGCGCTCTCTCAGAAAACACGTTAAGTAAGCTACGTAAGCCGCTTTATTAATGTGTGAAAATCTATCTTATTTGTAAGGCTTCAATATCTGAAAAAATCTGTATCAGTTTGTATATTCTTTGGGCTTAAAACATATAAGTGTGTTATAAATTGTATGTAACTTGTATGTTCCATAAAACTTACAATTACTTACATAAGATTAAATATCATACTACAATTGTACTTTATATGTATATTTAAGCATCATCTGTCAATCTTCAAATTCTGAAAAAGAAACAAGCTTTTATTAGTATTAAGAGAGCGCTAACGTCGATTACTGCTTGTACGTATTTACTATAAACTTGACAGTATACAAATTACAAACTAACAAAAAAGTTCCTGTCATAAGTTTTTCTTAATAGTTTTGAAACGAGAAGCCTTGAAATTTTTACTTCTATATTATTTAAATGTGCTGATTTGAGGAATTATGATTAAAATAATAAAATAAGTATAGTGTTGGATAGTCCGTTAGTCGAAGAAGGCTGTAAAACTATATTATACAGCACAATCCTTAGTTATTTTCATTTGACCATACGAGCGCAGCCGCAGGTTAAAATCTACTTTAAAATAGCGACAACCATTGAAAAACTTATCAAGACTTTTATATCTTTAGACGAAATCAATTTCATTTACATTTCCATATTACATGCAGAAATGTGTGGTAATACCACATATACATTGGGAAAGTCAAGTTAGCAAAAGAAGCAAAGCTCGTATGACTCCGAGACTCCAGTTTAGAACTTTTTAATCTGCCTCGGGCACATATTTCGTCATACTGCGTCACAAATTCATATTCCAACTGAATTTTAAGTACTTCTACATTATGATGAAAGTAGTCTATATTATAAATGTTAATTATTTACAAAAATGTTTGAAATAAAATTGTTTAAGGTACTTAAATATACTGTAAATTTCAACAAGAATATATATAGATATTAAGTATAATATATGATAAGATACGAGTGTAAGACACCAGGTTCCCTCTGTTTCCTCTGCTGTCTGCGGGATACAGCATGAAGGTGAAGCTGATATAGTTACATTGTAGTTATTTATGGGTAAAACGAAGTACGTGATAAGGTGAACTGGGGTGGAACACGCGATTGTCGCAGTGTGGCTAAGGTCGGTAAAAAATACAAGTTCTATTACATAATACTAAGTTTATATTGTCTTTGTTTTGATATGTGGACAGCACTGGAAATATTTATTGTAGCCTGGGTTCATTTAGTTTTGTAGTGACACGAGAACGCGACCGTGAATGCAATAAGTTGTTCAATCCATTCCCACTTGAAGGTTATGCAAAGAAGGTATTCTGTATTGAGTAACGAAACTACGCTTTGCCGCAACCTTGGAGCGGCAACCTTAAATTTATATAAATATTTCTTATCCTTGAGTGGGATCGAACCCACAACCAATCGCGTTTACAATCACACACGGTGTGCCACGACTGACATCGAATTGTAGATTATTTGAATAAAGTCAGCCAACTACAATATTAGCGGTTATACTTAACTAGCTTTTGGCAATTCACTGTAAAGTATTATTTGGAATAACGCCTAAGCCGCGCTATAAAATTATTCACAAAACAGCATCTTCTGTCGCCAAATTATCTTGGAAATCTTTCGATAACCAAAGAAACCTTCTCATACTCGTAGTACTGAAAATCGTAAAAATCGTATAGAAAATCATGTATGTATTTTTAAAATAAAATTCTCTTTTAATATTGTATACAAATCAAAGTTACATAAGAATTTACAAACTTCTACACAAAAATGTCAGACTTGTCAGACTTATCGCGGCATTTCCCAACTAATCTTGACATAAAGTCCTGTGTTCTACAGTGGGCAGCTTTAAATACTTCATGGAGTTACTTACACGGTGACATATACTGTGTCAAGCCGACACATTTAACAAATATGGTCGTACAGCCGAGGTGAAACTGAGTGCGATACTCCTCGATCCCGTGAGAGATATTTTATTTTTCATATATTCTGAATTATGAAGGGTCCTTTTTAAAGTGCATCTAACACCAGGTGGATAATAAATTTAAAGTTTTGAGCCTTTAACATTTAAAAACACTCAACACAAAAATTTCAACATAAAATGTACTGTCGTGGCGCAGTGGTATAAGGGTATGACGGTAACGCGACGGTTGTGGGTTCGATTCCCACTCGAGGAAGTGAAATATTTATTTACGTTTATATTTCCAATTTCCTCGCTCTGGTGTCGCGCAAAGCGCGGCGTTGCCTTCTGCCACTCAACACGCAATGCCTCCTGAATTCGGTAGAAAAGTGGGGAACGAAATGTCTTAATACGAGGTTCCCTCTGCCTACCCTACTGTCTGCGTGATACAGCGTGAAGCTGATTTATTTAACTTAATGTTTATGTGTATCGTGGTTTTGAGTTCTGTTTTTTTTTATCTATAACTTATATATATAAATCAGAAAATTTCAATTCAAAAAACCGAGAACTACAAAATCTATTTTATCAATGTTAATGTTAAGCTACTTACAGCGAACGTCATCAACTCTACACAGTGCGCACTCCAATAGTTATTAACAAAACTACACTCCAATTTAGTGAAAGAAATCCATTAAAATGCCATTAGAAGCTTACAGACAATTTACAAAAATCTTATCGTGGAAACTTGCCAACTATTCTGAATTATATTTTAAATATAAAAAGGAATAACATGAACGCTGGGCTGCATCATGTCGTAGTTATGACTGGTCAAGCTACGAGTATGTAGGTGGAAGCGTTTGCGCTCTTTTTACGGGAGCAGCGTATAGGTATTCATACTAACACCTAAGAAAATAATCAAGATTCGTCAACATTCGTCGTTTTTCCAGAAACTTTATTTATTTATTTATACTTTATTTTGCACAATTCCTCGTTAGGAAATATATAAAAAATAAACATAAAAAAGCAAAAAAAAATATTTGTATCTAATATTCTATTGAATATAACATTTACTAACCTTACCTAGTTTTGAATTCTCGTCAAACGATATCTCAAGATGTTTCTTATCATTAACTAGTTTCATTTTAATAAGTAACGAAACCTTTTTACCGCATATTTTTTCATGTTGTACGTAATTCAAAATAAAATTAACTTATAAAATTCAACGTGTTTTCTTCTCAAGATTAGAAATATGTCATGTTT
Organism: Heliconius aoede; assembly: GCA_037355905.1. Lineage (NCBI taxonomy): Eukaryota > Metazoa > Arthropoda > Insecta > Lepidoptera > Nymphalidae > Heliconius > Heliconius aoede. The sequence goes on along the minus strand of JBAIZZ010000087.1, from coordinate 693,345 downwards.
ATGACGTTAAATATTACTTAAACTAATAAATAATTTAGGGAGGGCAGTTTAAATTTTTTAATAGTTTAAATATTCCACGCGACGTGTGATATATAACTGTACGTCGTAGCACTTAGAACATGACTGGCTGTATATGCGACAGTTGTGGTAGTATTTTTAAAATATAATAATTTCTGTTTCATAATAAAAATAAAAACTCACATTAAGCTCTTCGACTATAAGGATATGTAATGATGAATCACAGATAAAATAAAAAAACAAAAGTAATGTATAGTTTGGATATAGTTTGATAGACTAAAAATCTTCATCTTAAGAATCTTAGACGTTGATATTAGGTAATTTTCTATACTCATTTATAAAATTACATAATAAATACATTGATAATTTTAATTTCACAATTCCTCAGCTCCAAGGTACAGAAGTGAACAATAAGGCGTAGGCTTTGATTGATCAATCTGTTACCTAATTTCTCAGGCGGAACATTGTGAAACTCTACAAGTTATTCAGTGTAGTGATTGTACAATGGTTGTAAAGTGTAAAGCTGTATTGAGGCTTTATCTAAGTTGATTTACATTTAATGATATAACGCTTAAGTTTATTTTATTTATGCTCTAAATACCTACGTTATTTATTTAGTTATTATCTAAATACCTACGTTTATATTAGGTCTAATCTAGCAAACGTGGTAGACCATCAAACAGGAATACTTCAAAGTAGTTTCTGCGACAGCGCTATCTGTCTCAATTTGGTAAAGTGGCATCCAGCTACGTAAAACTCGTAGCTCGACGTAGCAGTGACAAAACAGTACAATAAACGCCCGCAATGACGCAAACACTTTGTTCTAGTCTAATTTGTAAAATAAAGAAACCAGTTAAATGCGAGTCGGACCTCCGTACTAATTTCTGGATTTAAGATTAACAGAATGTACAATTTTAAAAACTTTTCCATATATAAGTTTGCGCATACCCGTTTGCGTTACTTATTTTGTATGAAATAAACTACCAATACAAGTTTTTAACGATTATTTACTATGATATATCTATAAACCTCCATTTTTAAGTTTAGTTTCCTTATTTGTATTCTAGGTTCTCCTCTAGGTTTTTTATATACGGCGAATTTCAGATGAAATACACCAAAAACCATGCATAAAATATATTTTTTTATTGCGTTAACTTAGAAGCTAAAATTGCTCCAAGAAACTGGATAACTGATATTAATTTTGCAAATTTTAACAAAGCTTAATGCCTCCACCACCGACATCCATGCGACACTAGAGGAGCTACAGGTGCGTTGCCGGCTGCCAAGGTGGAGATAGACGCGCTTTTTGAAGGTTCCCATGTAACATGTATCGACTTGGAAACACCGCCGCGGGTAGGCCATTCCTCAGATCCGTAGCGCGTGGAAGGAAGTTCCTACGAAACCGTACAGTAGTGGAGTGCAATTATTTATATTTTTTAACCTCACCTATAATGTACACAGAGGTAGGCAGAAAAAATGTAAAGTTAAGACACTGCGTTTTACAATATTCAAATTGAATTTGTAAGTATTACGTATTAACTTTTAAGAATTTATTTTAAACATATTTTAAAGTTGCTTTCTAGTTTAGAACTAGAAATAGTTTATATAGTCAGATATACAGATATTCTAGAAACATTGCGTGTTGAGTCATGGAACTGAACACTGTGCATTACCTCGACACCATAGAAAAGAAATGAAAATATACATTTAAAAAATATTTCATTTACTTGAGGGGGATTGAACCCATAGCCAGTGGCGCTTACATTCACACATTGTGGCGCTGCGCCACGACTGGCCTTCTTACAATATTATATGCGCAAAGTATTTTAAAGTTGTTTTCAAGTTTTGAACTAAAAATAGTTTACCTTGTTCGTGATTGACGTAGGAACTGGTATTGGTTTTCACTCTTGAGATTGCGACTGGGTTGCACAAACTTCATTCATATGAGTAATTCGTGTATTTTCGTGTTAAGTATAATTTAAATCGTCTTTTCTTGTTATTGTTTTTTTTTATATAATATATATAAATATTTGGTATTTAGTTGCTGTGAAGGCAGTAATGGCGCAAAGGCACAAACTGTCACTGTAGGACGATGTCATACGACTGGTTGTGGGTTTGATCCCCACTCGAGTAAAATGAAAAAAATAATTAATTTATATTTTCATTTCTTCGCTCAAGTGTCGAGGCAAAGCGCGGTGTTAAGTGCCGCCACTCAACATGAAAAGCCTTCAGAATTCAAAAGCAATAGACATCTTAATACAACACAAATACGATATACTGGTACAGATCAAAGTCTAGACTAACATCGTAAAAGTAATAAAATAGCGAGCTGAACGAATTACATATTCATCGCTCACGCTTCATACAGTGTTTACACAAACGTGTGCACTTCAATTAACCGAACATCAACTAATTGCGAGGAACTTTCTATGGAGTTAACTTGAAATTAAGTTATTATTAACGGTAAACATGGTTTGGATAAGATAATTTATATCTCTTAAACAGATGGAAATACAAATGCGATTAGTGTCCGAATTGTGAAAGTTAAAGAAACAAATTTTACACTTTTATTATATACATATTCAAATAGACCTGTTACTTTTCAAATTACTTAAAAATCACGATTAATATAACTTGGTGGTGGTAAATTCGGGTGTGACACAGAAATGCAAATGGTAATGCTAATTGTGGAAAAGTCAATATTGGCAGGAAATAAACCCCGCCTCTACAACCACTTAACCGTGGAATCAATAGCGCCTATCGAATCTATATAATGCGTATTTTAATTGAAAATTTGAATGACATTTAGGTTATTTACAAGTTAGTTTGTAAGTTTGGGTCTTACGATGACTTGGTACTTAGTAATAATGGCCGGTTTTTGAAGTGTCATTATTTAAAGTAACTGTTTCTCCTCCACTTCGCTATTTTAAGTCATTCTGGATGTAAAGCATTTTTTTAGTATGGATGGGTGTACTTGTCATCACCAGGATTATATAAACATTTATATTTTAAGCAAATAAGCACCATACCTAACCAGTCGATATTAGTTATACTTTGTGCCCCTGCGCCACCGCTCTTCATTAAATTAGAGGTACTATTGGAACTTTGATCAGCGTGCGTGAATGAAACGGAAAATTTGGCAAAATTTTCCCAAAAATTTGGTCAAATTTTGCGCAAAATAGCTTCGCTCAGCTCCACCCGGCGAGCACAGCATGTGGCGGATCCTAGTTACTAATACGTATATATTAACCAATTAGCTCAATTTAGGGTTGAACACTCCATACTACTATACTATTGAGCTATTCAAATGCTATTCTCTAATAACTAATTACTAAACGTATCAACAGTCCGCCCGACCGGACAATATTGAAACAGGTGACGCCCAATCCGACGCCCAATGACTTACACGTTTTTCTTTTTTATGGAAAAGGACAAGGCAAACGAGCGCACGGGTCACCTGATGATAAGTGATCACCGCCGCCCACGACCCCGTGCAACACCAGAGGAGCTGCAGGTGCGTTGCCGGCCTTTAAGGAGGAGGTAAACGCGGTTTTTGAAGGTACCCATGTCGTATCGACCTGGAAATACCGCCGCGGGTAGGCCATTCCACAGAATACACTTAGACTTACACTAAGATACACTTAGTGGAACCAAACGTTGAAGTGGTATAGTTTACCTATGGACCGTCGATTTCTTAAACGTTAATAATATAATATATTTTTTACATTATTTATATAAATGCTAAAAATTAATGGTAAAAAATATACTTACTTTTTGCTATACATTTGTGCCATTGTGGTACGTGGCGGGCCTTTACGCCGCATGTCTTTTATCATTTCAAGTCAGGTCAATTTTTAGTTAAAATAATTTTAGACATACAAACTTATGTATATCGTGGAGGGGACATCGAACATGAAAGTGAGATAAATATCTCACTTTAATTCAGACACTCACTCACTGTTTTGTTATATCGCAATAACAGAAAAAAAACCCACTCTATAAGCATTGAATGGAATTTGTTATTTTTTTGTAATATGTTAAACATAACACATATATTAAAAATCATTGCGCTGTGATTTGTTTGACAAACAGGTATACAATAAAAATTGACGAGTCAATCATATCTTGTGAACAAGTTAAAATTTACGTATTTCCTTCCAAAAGTAAAGAAATATAAGAAGTTTTGGAATAATCTTGACAACCCTAAAAGGTGGTAAATCCCACATTTTTCTATTAGCTCGATTCCGAAGTTCGAAAACTTTTCTAATTTCACTTGTTGACGTCTTCTAGAAAAGTAAATTTTTAGTAAAATGTGAGGTGTAGTGTTAGGTAATAATTATTTTTATGTTATATACCTACATTCTTTGAATATAATAAGTATTCGATAACATAAACCTTTTTTCTATAATTCGAGAGTTGATTCAAATAATTTTATTCAAAATAGGAAGTTACATGCTTCAGTTTTAGGGTTCCATATCTTTCAAGAAAAAAATAAATTCTTCTTATAAGATCACTTTGTTTTCCGTGTAAAATACAAAATAACTATTTCTTATATTTTCAGGATTTGTTTTCTTTTTCTCATCAATGAACTATAATAGAAGTTATAAATTTATATTATTTATTACATTTTAGCACGTAATTACGTTTGCAATTTGGAGACTCCCTCTGCCCACAACGTGAAACAGGAAAAATTAAAAATAGTTTTCAAACCGCTGATCTACAATGATTTTCACATAGCAGATCCGTCCACCCTTCACGACAGCTATGAATCGTTTCAAAGTCAAAAAGTAACTAGCAATTTCAGACCTGTCTAACTGTTACACGAAGGAAATAGCACACATAACGCCACAAAAGAGGCAAAAAAAACATTTTTAACATCATTCCTTTTGGTTTTTTAGATGTTATATATTATTTATTGTTGATTTTGTATAAAACTTTTAAATGGTAATAAATTTAATAAAAAAATTTGGCACTCAATAACAACAATTGGCAAACAATATAAAAACTGTATAAATAGAACAAATATTTTGCCGAAATAATTTGAAATAGAAACCCCATCTGTTCGTAATTTATATAGCTCAAGCTGATGCCCTCTCGCGCCGACATATTGAGCGACTTATGATTTATGATATAAAAAACATTATATGTTTAAATTCGGAACCTATTTTGATATGAAATTTCTCCTTGATACATCGATCGAGAGCTTAACAGATTGTGATAAATTGTTTTCGCAAGATCTTGTCAACGCCTGTTTTTATAACTCTTCTAACATCCTGTTTACTGATATATGATATACTTTTTATGATTTTGGGCATACTAAAGTTTCATATTGACGTACAAATTGGGAGATCTGCTAATTTTTTAAATTATATTTGGGAGAAACATTGATTCTTAGTAAAAAGACATTTTGTTTGATTTTTGCGCAAATGTCAATATATCCACTTGCCGTCCTTTGTGCCTCTTAAGTACAGTTTGAACTCACATTCATTGTGATTAATCTTGTTTCTTATTTAAAAACATATCGTTGGTTTTTTGGTGCATTTACCCTTTTTCATTGTTTAGAAAACTTTGAAGCCAATCGTGGCGCAGAGGCATAACCGTGTGGGTGTAAACGCCTTGTGGATTTAATTAAAGAATTATATATTAAATATTTTAATGTTTTCGCTCTAGTGTCGAGGCAAAGCGTGGCGTTGAGTTTCGTCACTCAACACGAATAACTGCAGAACTTAGCCGATAGTGTGGAGCGGAACGTCTTATCACCAGGCCCCCTCTTCCAACCCTACTACGGGCGGGATACAAAGTAAAGCTCCTAGAAACTGTATTTTCCACTAAAATTTCGAAATATTGAATTGTCCTTTCATACGTTACTAATCTCACAAAACATTTACAACAAATTAAAAAAAATACATAATATAAATATTTTAAATGTCCTACCTTTTGTATAATAAAAATTGCGATACCATAAAGTTCAACGATACCAATATTTTTACAACGCTGTAGCTCTGTTCTGTCATTTAGCTTAGTGAATATAGAGCTTTTAAAAGCTTTTAGTTTCATACTCAGAGAGTCCAAATAACATTCAATTAAATCATTAATCAAATATAAAATTGTGAAAGGTATTTTTCATTATTTCATATTCGAAAATTACAGTATATTTTAAAGTAGTTAGTAATTAGGAAGCTTAGAAATATTTAAGACGTTTTAATATCGGACTATCACACATTAAAAACTAGCTTCACGCTTTATCCCGCACACAGGAGGGTAGGCAGAGGGAACCTTGTGTTAAAACACTCCGTTCCCTACTTCCGGCTGAATTGTGGAGGCATTGTTGAGTGGCAGAATTCAACGCCGCGCTTTGCCTGTTGAGGACGGGGTGTTCTAATACTAGGATTTCTTAATAGGAATTCTACTATGTGGAAAAAAAAAGGCTGCTTTATTATTTATAAATGTATAAATTCGACTTTACTGAGCACGAATGTTTCTTTTTGGAAATATAATATTGTTACTACTTATGTAACACATATTAAGATATTGCATCTGAAAACGAGAAAAAAAAGAGAAATGAAGGTTTATATGAAGTACACAAAAAAAAATTACATAGGTTCTATGTAGGTAAAAACCAGTTACACTGTATACAATTACAGCTTAAGAGATGAGACATATCGAAAATATCATGAAAAATATGAGGATTAAGGAGACTACGACATTATGTTTGAAAATAATAACAATTGCCCGAAGCGCTGACTCACACTCGACGAGGGTGAATTATGTAAATTACAATTCGGTTTTGTACTCAAGCGTTACTTACCTTATTTATGTTTATACTAAACTGTCCTAATATATTATGAGAGTTATGTATGTTGCTTAATCGTACTGTCGTACCTCCGTACTTCCTGTATATACACGGAAAACCCGTGGTGGCATGACGGTCATATGTTTAACTGTAATGGAGGCGGTGGTGAGTTTGAAACCAATTTGAATGAATGAAAAACAAATATTTCATTTTAGTAAGAAGCCGAATCTTTGGTGAGAAGAAAATGTGTCGAGAACGTACTGCCTCAATACCTTTCCTCTGAATTCCCTGCTATACATAAGCGGGGTACAGTGTAAAATATATAAAGAATGTAAAAGTAAATTGCCTTTAAATAAAATATATTTTTCTATGATTCATGTCGGATATTTCTGACAAATCTAAAAGTACTCACTCAGCATTTACTGGTCATCTTGACGTTCATAATTTGAAATATGAGAAATTATGTTGAATTGATAGTATAGATCCCAAAAATGTATAATATTAGATATATGCGATTATTTAGGTTTTATAGTATCATTTTAAATGTATAATTATCGTTATCTGTATCTTAGTATCATCATTTATTACTTTTTAATTATAGATGATGATACTAAGATCAAAAGATTTTAAAACTTTAAGTAAATGAAGTGAAGACAAAAATAAAAAAAACAAAAGAAATATAGTATTTTTTTTTTCATTTATTTCATAATATCTTGGAATTTACAGTGACATAAAATATCTTAATATTTAACATATAACAAAAGTATATGTACAAAATGATAAAGAAGCGCCCCTCTCCCCATATCTACTAACACATAGTAGGTATATTTACATCACTTTAGATAAGGAAACGACTTTTACAAAGCTTATTGAAAGTTTGACAAAAAGTATTATTCTTTTTAACTTCTAACTATTACCCACATAGTGATGGGTAAACCGTGAGAATATAGTGCCAAGACACTCTGTTCCCCACATTTTCGCGAAAAGAATTAAAGAGTCGGAAATCAACGCCGCGCTTTGTCTGACATAGCTCGGAAACGAAAGTAAGTACATAGTATTAATGATTTTATTATTTTTGAATTCGTGTCGAATTTAGACTTAACGATAAGTCTAATTGTTCAAAGTTTGTTTTTATAATGGTTCAATAATACTTTTTCCATTCCAGACTTATTATGATCCATGAAAAATTTCTATGCAAATGCTATTTTATTAGGTACTAAAATATCTATTTGGTCTCATTTATGCAGATGCCGCTGGATCATCTATACATTGTATTTTATGTTAGACTTTATAATAGAATAATTTATATATTAATTCTATGATAGATATGACTTTCATAAATGTTTCAATTTATAAAACTATCATTCTGACATTTATATATTTAAAAAACTGAAAATAGGAATTAAGTAAGCATCATCTCCTGGACTATAAGTAACAAATTGTTGGTTAAAAACTACACATTTATTTTTATATTTATTTGAACCAGTTAATATTTACTTATACATAATATAAATAATATTATATTCTAATACATTTAGTCTTATATTAATAAAAATTATAAATTTTTGCCATTTCTATATATATATATATATACATATATATATACTTACATAGTATACGTATTAATGTATACTTATGTACGAGACATAAGCGCGTCCTTGTATTAATATGATATTTACGACGCATATTATAATAATAAACTGATTTCGATACGTCATTACATTTTAAACATATATTTTTTTAATGTTTTGGACTAATCGGATTTCCATTTTGAAAGAAATATTTTCGAATTTAGAAAATAACTTTGGTATATCAAACAGCAAATATGCCTAATATTTTTATAAATTATTTATTTTATATTTATTACACAACAGTTTATAAAATATACCCCACAACCAGAAGCTTGAAAGACTCTTGGTCCTTTCTTTAAAAAAATATACGGCATAATAACCATACAATAGTTTAATTTTTTTGAATGAAGCTAAATTATGTACATATTATTTTTTTCTATAACTTTGTTTATTATAACATAGAAATTATTAAATATTACGACTAAATACGTTCATTTAACTATATGTTATTTACAAATATTTTATTACTAATATTACTTTATTTTTTTTTTTCAAGATATAATTTAATTTTTGCCCGATCATTTTACCAAGCAAACTCTATATAAAATATTATAAAAATGTAATTCCTTTCGTCATCAGTAGGTTTATTATCTCGTAATAAACAATTCTGTGGACTAAGTCCCTGAGGAATTTTCTCATTTTGTAGGAATTTGAAGCGGACCTAAGCTATAACTCACTTGAAGATTCCATTTACTGTATATTTGCTTAAATATCATATATATGTATATCGATCTTTATTTTTTTACGTTAAATTGAATCAATAGTGAAAAATTAAAAAAAAATCGAATCAAAAATTCAGTGAAAAATTAGAAACGGGATTGTTGTGTAACGAACAACGGAGTGTCTCAACACTAAAAATAATTAAAAAAAAACTAGTATATTGCCATAAACCAATCAAATTTAATATCTAAATATAAAAAAAATATTCGGCCATATTGTTACGGCGGCCATTTTAAATTACTATCATCATCAATATTATATATGTAATTGCATTTTCATTACACACTGGGAGGTGGGCATCGAGCTAAGAAAATGTCACATACATTAACAGACTAACACGGCAAGTCATATCAAATCAACTCATTTTAATTTTTTTAGTATCTACTCAATTGTGACTTTGATCTTTATTTTATTTGTGTTCTTAATATTATTTTCTATATATTATCCATAAATTTAACCCAATTTACGTACAAAAGTTTTAGGCCTGGTATTATAGGAACCCACGTCTTTCAAATAACACATTCTTTTAGCCAACCGAGTTATTATTTATTCATTTAAGCGGTTTTCTGTACAAAAAGCTTTAAGACTTCAGATATTCTAATTATATACAAAGAGGTGTAATGTAAGCTACTAGCTATTTTATTATATAGCAATCCATATATCAAATGTCACTTCGACTTCTCAACTTTAGAAAAATCAAAGACGTATTTTTTCTTGCATCGTATAGTGTAACATAGATTACACTTAATTTCTTAGAGTACCTAACAATTTTCTTTTAATATACTATAATATTTTCTAAATTTATCTTATTGTTATTATTTTGAATGTTATAGTTGTTATCTTTTAGTCAAAGTATTCTCTCAGTCGATATTTTTGCATCCAAATCCAAAAAAATCGTAAACAATCATTTCCAATATTTAGTACAACAAACACAAACACATACAAAGAAAATATGATCAGTTTTCAGCCGTACAGATCGTGCGGCGTGAGTGCGGGGCGGGCCCGGCCACGTCATATCCACGTGCGCTCGTCGTCGACCCCCGCGCCCCCTCCCGCGCACCCCCGCCGTCAGGCACTGCCGCCCCCCAGCGGGTTGTTGTACGTGCTGTGAAGCGATATCCTGATAGTACCTGTGGGGGAAGTTACTATATTCATTTCTGATATCCGTCCAGTTGTGTGAACACAGATATTTCTACAAAATAGGTATATTTTGTAAGTTTAAGTATAATATATGAGCTTATATCGTACCTTAACCTTAACTTTTTTATCGGAAGTATTTATAATGTATGTCATAGTAAACAAATACATGAGAAACGAAAACTTACAAAATTTACCCACAAACAACCAAATAAGAGATTTCCGAAGCTACTTTACCCAAGGACAAGCTAAGCGAAGCGCTACATAAACGGAAGAACGCCCGTCGTGAAGCAAACCATTTTTTTTATCCAACGAGCAAAGTTAAAGGGCCTAACTACAAAAATGTAAATTTCGAACTCAATCTGTAAGAAGGTAGTCTTGCTTTGATACTTAAAGCCAGAAATTACCAAGTCAGGATTGGCCTCGCATCTCCTACTTGTCAATTTTATGAAGTAAATGAGGAGAGCCGGGTGGGTTTTTGTTCATTTTTGTTGTTTTGATTGTGGTCTTGAATAAACCTACGCAAAAAACGGCTCTCGTGTATGATCTTAAAATATAACATAGATTACTGAAAGAAGCTTAACTATTAAAAGCTGTGATTAATATGAGGGAAGCAAACACTTTGCAGACATCGACAAATTTTTTTTTAAAGTTTCTCTGTTTTTAACCATTGGTAAAATAATGAATACGCAAATGGAAAATAAGCGGAATTATCATATTATTTATTCTATTTTAGAAGGTTCACGACAACATTAATTAAATAAAATGTAAAAAAAATATAATCTTAAAGTTACTAAATTTCATAATGCAATAAAAAGCTAAATACTGCTGTTTCATATAAATTATAATATAACTAAATATTAATCAATTTGCTAAATACAAGATAACTAACAAAGCGTAAAATAGTAAAAAGCTTACTGGTGCCATTTTTCCTGCTAGGCGAGAATGATCGCATAGATCTATCCAGTCTGTCGGGCCCGAAGCCACGATGCCTACTGAGACCACCACCAATAGCTCCACAGCACCAAAAGAATTGTTTAAATCCACGACGAAATCTAAAAAATGTCCATGAAAAAGAGAAAAGAGAAAATATACATTATGAAATTGCTGAATTTTAGGAAAATTATATTTACTACGCTATTTTCCTACGTTTGTTTGATTTGATATTATGAACAATAAGTGTTGGTTTAGATTTTATAGCAACAATAACAACACATATTACACAAAATTAGTTTATATTGTAATAAAGCTAATATAATATAATTAACGGTATAACATTTTTTTCTAGAGTAACTAATTATTATTATATTTAAAGTTATAAAGTATGAAAATAATAGTGTACATATGGGACAGTTCAGACTGTCTAACTTATTTTTTTCCAGCTTCACACTGTATCCCACACATATCCTGCAGTACGTAGAGGGAACCTTTTGTTAAGACATTCCGTGCCCTTCAAGACACTTCCGTTCCCCATTTTCCGCCTAGTTTTGGAGTGTCAAACTCCAGTGTCGAGTGGTGGCACTCAACGCCGACCTTATCCTCAACACCAGAGCGAAGAAATGAAAACATCAAATATTTCATTTCCTCGAGTGGGATTCGAACACACAACCTGCCGCATTTGCAGTCACACGCGTGCGCCTGCGCCACGACGGGCATACACATACTAGGGCTTAAAAAAATTACATATAAAACATTAAATAAACATATATCCTTGGATTAGTTCTTTTGCTATTCATTATGAGTTAAGCTAGATCGACTATAACATACTATAAACCTAACACTTACTTAGAATTCATCCAGCAGTAAATAATGGGATTGTACATGGAATTGCTCATGGCGAGCCAGTATATAGCCAAGTATATCTCCTGTATATAAGCGTAGTTGACCACGTCCGGGTAATACGATGTGATGACGAAGTACACGTGGAACGGTAGCCAGCACACCGCGAATATTACCACCACCACTATCATCATTTTCACCACCTATCGAAATATTCGAAAATAGATATATATATATATATTTAATTATTACTTATTAGAAGTAAAGTTAACAAAGAAGATAGAGTAAAATATTATAATATTATTATTGTCGATTATTAAAATTTCAATTTTACGTTTAAAATACTGACTTTTCCACACGATGATTCCTAACCAGAAATAAGACTTGAAAATAATAATGTACTTCTTCCTTAACTTTATTGAGTAAACTGTAAATAATCAACTTTTTAAGATAACTATAAAAGTTTTAACGTGAGCTGTATTTGAACCCGCGCCTCTCGAAAACCGTCAAATTCTTACACGTTTTCTAAAAAAGTATTTTTGTGCTTAAGTGTGGAATAATAATTTAAATACGTAAAAAATATATAATTAATCTGTGATACATTTTTATTTGAGATGAGGGAGAATTAAAATACAAAACTTTTACTGACTAGTTTGAGCGGTCACCTCAAAGAATTCCTTTAGCTTTACAACTTTGACGCTTTATGGGGAAGATTAGCTGTTAAATATTCATTGTCAGTTTCGTGATGTGGGTTCAAATCCCTCAACTATATATTTCATAAACTTATTACGTCCCACTTGGACCAATATGGATTATTAAATGGCCTTAGAGATAATTTATGTGGAGAATTTAGTTTGTTGTAAAATTTATATAATATTTTTACATAATTACCGTAGGCGTAGTAACACAGATTGTTAAATGTTGTAAAATGTACTAAAAAAAACCGCGTAGAGTGGAGTCTTAGAAAAATTGTAATATATAGAATAATAGTAATATGGATTTGAGCTTTTTCTGAAATTCGGGCTTAGCTTAGCCAGAGCTCTCTTATCTGATACCTCACTTGAACTAGCGGCTTTAATGCCAAATTTTTTCCCCTTTTAAGGCTATTATTTTTTTACACTTAACCACAAATATATAGTTTTCAGATTTTTTCCTTTTACTAGCTGCCAAATTTCATAATTCTATATTAAATTATTTATATAATACATATATTTTTTCTAAATAAATATAGAAATATGTTTTTATCATGAAATCATATGGCCGTATATCTGAGTATATGGTTTTGATTTTAATCCAATGTCTCCAAGCGTTCCTGAAATTTCTCTTGACAGACAGACAGGTGGACAATAAAGATGTAATAAGGATTCCTTTTCCCTTAAAAGGTACGGAACCCTAAAAATGAATACTACTATATGAATACCACTTTGTAATATATGTTACTGCTATACTGTTTTATCCGATGCTTTGTCTAAAGTAATGTATTCACTCACAAGGGGATAAAGAGCTTCAGATTCTTTAAGTTTATAGTTGGTAATAATTTTGCATCTTCTATTTTGAAATGGAAATAGAAACTGTTATAATGAAAGGATTTTTTAAAAGAATTTTGTTTAGAAAACTAAAGATATTTGAGGGGAATGTTAGGACACTTCGTTCCTCATTTTCCCCCAAATTCTGGAGGCTTTTCGTGCTTAGTGGTGGAACTCAACGCCGCAACTTATTATTATTAAATATTTGACATTCATTAATAACAAGTGGTAAAAAGCAAAATAATATTTTTTTATTATAATTAATCGAAAAAGTAAACGTTTGTGAATTTGAATGCGGTAATGATATCAGGAGAAATATCCATAATATGTTACTTCAGGATTTATAAATGAATGTTTCCTATTCATTACAGAAAACATGAAAAACGTGGACTTGTAAAAAAATAAATAAATATACCTTTGGGCTAAATTACCTTTGAGATTTTAATTAGGCGTAAGCAATAAAGAGATTAACACATATAAGGTATATATACACATATATCTTTATTGTAAAAATGACAATATTATTTTGTAAATATTGTTCATTGCCAATTTAATGATTCGAATGGAGCTCAGGATGTCTGCATAGTTTACTATGTAACGTAAGATGTAGACAGTTCATCGCAATGTTAATTTAGATTAGTAGGTATAAAAAATAAAATATATTATATAAGATAGTTGTCTATATTTCATTCTCTATTTACTAAATATAAATAGATATTTTACGTGACGAAACTTGACGTCATTGAAAAATTAGAAAGATGAATATATGAATATTCATCTAAGTACATATGTAAACTTCTAATAAGTCCGATACATATTATTTCTAACATTTTACATAAATGTACATATAGCACATTTTACATATAGTACAATTTTGCTATTTTGATACAGAAAACAGAACTTATTCAAATTTCATCATTTGAAATAGAAATTGAGAAACAAAAGAATATAAAGTGGAAAAGCTTTATGCAGTAAGAATACTATTGAATGCTTATTGATCACAACAATAAGTAGCTTGCAAATGGACATTTTATTGATTTTTAAATTTTCTTTTAAAATATTTATATGTGTGGTTAGAGTCTGCCTTTCACTCAACCTATTAAAGTCTGCGCGGGGTTTTGCGTCCTTGGGGGATAGACCATTGGCTCTCATATTCTGCATCACGACATCCAACTATCATTTTCTTGTGATATAACCATGAGGCCTCGCATAGTTCCAGACCAGTAATCGCTGACGTATAAAGAACTGATTGTATAATGGCCTTGTATATCAAACCCTTGAGTTCTGGACCTATGTGGATAGTCCTAGAGTCCAGGCTCCCGCAACCCACGTACTCGGTCCGTAGACCGAGTACGTGGGCAGAATATGAGAGCTCTATCTATCCCCCAAGGACGCAAAACCCCGCGCAGACTTTAATGTCAATTTAACACATTTAGTTTAAATTTACAGTAGGGGTCATCACCAGAGCCCTGGTGATGACTCCTACTGTAATCTGGAAGAAATTAGTATCGCCAACAGCAGGCCCAACCAAAAAGCACAATCGTGGTATATTGGATGGATTTATAATAAGTCACATAGTTATTATTATTAATTATATATTACAATTATATACTTACCCCAGCTTCTCAAAACTTATTTCAATAAATTGTATTAAAATTAAAGAAACTTTCTCTATATAGTATTACATAAATTATTTTTCGAGACTTATGAACCCGTGACCATCATGCTACAGATATGATCGTACCGCATCATTGGCTGTTTATATGTACATAAGAGTGATACTTACTCGTCGTTTACTCTTCACGTTGTCGAGTTGTCGTTGAGTACATTCGCCGATAGATTTTGATCCCCACAACTCCACCCCTACTTTAGCGTACGTATACGTCATAGATATGATTGGCAGAAAATATGTTAGCACCATAAAAGCGACGTTGTACCTGTGAATAATAAGTTTTTATATAATATAATTAAATAAAAACATTAAATAAAATATAATATGACTAGTTGGTTTAAGGTGCACTTTGAAAATTTTATTTTGACCGAACTTATACGGCTTATTATACGTTTTCTATTTATTGTTTTTTTTTCAGCTTTCTTCTCAATCATGAAATAACACTTTAAAAGTGCCACAATAGTATTTTATGAGTTTTATATCCTATCACTATCCTTTCATTCATATTATCTTCTTTTAAAATTATTTTTACAATAAATTTCTGTGTACATATATTGCATATAATTTATTTTTAATGTATTACTTACATATATTCTAGTTGGGACTTGGTTGTGATGCCGTCTGGCCATTCGGCGAAACACACACGCCTATTAACAAAAAATATTATATGGAAATATAATTTCTTCAGCACGTTCCGTTTTAAGTCACTTTTTTCATGAATTAAACATAGAAAAGTATAGAAATTTATTGGTAAACATTTGGCACAGCGGCCAAGTCTGTAGTTGTGGGTTTGATTTCTATATGAGTGAATGAATTACTTTCATTTCGACGCTCTAGTGGATATAATAAAATAAAACGCGATATTGAATGCCTCCACTCAATACGCAAATTTTCGCAATACGTAAAGATATGTTAAGATATTATGACAATCCAATATCGAAAAATTTTATATCCACGTACCAAATTTAAAATCTTATGGTTGAGCTGAAAATAAGAACAATTTATATATTTTCAAAAGAGATTAAAAAATATCTCGCAGAAAAGTAAATATTACTCTACAGTTTCCACTTCAACAGTTCTGAAAGGAAAGTTTCCTGGGGCGATGTGTGAGTTTGTGAGGCGGCTCATATGTTTTCGAAATATATAAAACAGCACACAGTCTTTATTACTTCATGAAACGAAATACAATAATTAATAATATTCGACTGACCTAAAGCTATTTTCATTTATATTTAATTTATACTAATTATTAAAACAAATAATAAATGATAAATGACAATATTATGTCGGGATCGGGAATCGAATAAAATAAATTATATTTTATAATATATAGTCATATATGATCTTCAGCCGTGTGGTCCCGGCTTAGAATAGGAATCGCCCTAGTACTGTCGGTGTCGTAAGAGGCGACTAAAGTACGTGTGGTAGAGTTACGTCGCCCCAGTAATGGCAACACGCATGGGCAGACTCGACCAGATTTAATACCACCCCCGGCATTTTAAACCGGCGTGAAGTAGTGGCCCTTGCCACTGCGTTTCGCATTAGGTAATGCCGGGCCCCGGTGCCCTTCATCTCCACCTTAAAGGCTGGCAACGCACCTGTGGCTCCTCTGGTGTTGCATGGGGTCGTGGGCGGCGGTGATCACTTACCATCAGGTGACCCGAACGCTCGTTTGCCTTGTCCTCTCTCATAAAAAAAAATAAAAAAAATATATGACAATATGTATAAAGCTTCATAATAAATAAGCATAGCTTTACCTAGTTGATCCGTCGGGTAGGAAATCTGTGTCCATAGTAAAGTAGATGATGTTGGGGCTGCTAATAATGGAGCTGCCCGCCCAAATCGCCGCAGCTATTCCCAAGGTTGCCCTTTTACCAAGTCTTGGTCTGAGTGGACTCATTATGGCAACGTATCTACAACATATATTAATATAATTTATGTAAAAGTTGGGGAAATTTCAGAAATTAGATTTTTACTTAAGTATAAGAGAATAAAATGAATAAAGTAAGTAAATATAATGAGGCACGTTTAATATTTAAACTAGAATTAGTTGCTTCGTTTATTAAAAAGGATAATAAGCTCAAATAGTTATCTTACTTGTAAAAAAAAGTGTAAGGGAAGTCTAGGGACAAAATTTTAAATATTAAAACAGTATTTAAAATTATTGGCACAATAGTAATATATAATATATATTTTTTTTCATTTTATATTTTATCATATTATATCGCAAAACCTTTCAATCCACAGCATTATATTAATTTTTTATTTGTTTAAATTTAATTAGAGACATATAATTTATTTTATTTAAGTTTCATGAAACACTTAATTCTTCCCTTTGATGAAACTCTGACAGAGTAAAGTTTTTATTAGCAATTCTATCGTCTACGTACTCTTTGTTAGTTATTCATGTTTAAAAATCCGTCTATAACTAGAAATATTATAGTTTAATGAAATAAATAAAACAAAATATAGATTCAGAAAAAAAATTATGGGTCAATTAGTATTAAAACACAGTCATTTGAATTCAAAACCTACATGTACTGAAAACAACAAAGAAATCATCACTATGTTGTTAACGTTAATTGTATTTTTTTATCTATCAGCTTCACGACGTATCCATGTTGTAGCAGAAGGAGTCTAGTGCTAAGACACTCCACTCCCCATTTTCAACGCCGCGTTTTGCCTCGACACCAGAGCCAAAAAATAAAAATATTAAATATTTCAATTCTCTTATTATTACAAAATATTTTCCAGAAACTTAAATTTAATTATTAAAATAACTTCACAGCGATGGAACTAGTCAAAACTTCCATCCAAAATAATGGAAAATTTAAGTAATGCAAGCTTTCCAAACACTTGGACGTTCTTTAGATAGTAGGGTACATGTCTAATGATATTAAGCGCATTGAGTTCCAAAGCGTTCCTCGTTAAAATTCTTCGAACAAAGAGTGGATTTATTTTGAGAATTCAATATTGAACCTACTGAAATTGAATTGAAGTAATACTCTATACTAAATTACGTTTTATCTCCAAACGCATGTGTTATAGATTTTATTGCTGTGTTAAAATAAAGATGTATATTTTATTATTCGGATCAAACTGTTGAAAAAGAACATTAATATATTATATACAAATTTAAATATATAGCTCTATTTTCTATATAAAACTATATACAATTTCTTTAGACAGAATTGAAGTCCTTATTAGGAAAAGATACGAAAATATTGCACATTATAAAATAACTCAAACACCGAGTCAAAAATTTGATATCTTGGACGAATAAAAAGAGAAATTTTAAAACATGACAACTTTTTTTAATTTCATAATATGTACTCCTTAGGTATTTAATGTAATATACCATACCATATAAAGTTTACCACATCTAAATACACCACTCATTAAAAGCGGGCTGATAATAATCATAATTGAATGAAACAAAGTGATTTTATGATTATTTTCAAGCACATTAAGCTTTACATTCAACTTCATAAATAACTGCATTTGATGGAGTAGAAAGCTTGAGCTTTTGTTGTATTTATATTTAGTAATTCAAACATATATAATTTTATTAATATATAAAAGTATAAAGTTACCGTATTGAGGGAACTATATTCCTTATGGTAATAAAAAAATGTATAATTATAAAATAAGCCGCTGACTTCCCTCAGTCAACACACAGAATGCCCCCTGAATTCAGCGGAAAATGGGAAATAGAGTGCCTCAACACTAGGTTCCTTTCGTACTTACTTACCATACAGTGTGCGGGATACAGTGTGAAGGTAGTTTATTTAATATTTAATTAATATAATAAAAAACAGTTTCAATTGGAATATATACAGTTCAAACATTCAAATATTTATTAAATAAATTTTAAAGTATAAAAATCTATTCATCAGAAGAAAGTAACATTTGTTAAAGTGACCTAGAAATTGTTTTGTGTTTTACCTTTATATAGAGGTAAAGCTCCGCTTGCAAACTAACTAGCAACAACAATTTCCATTTATTGTAGGATAAAAAATCTAAAATATCGTTTTATGCACTTTATTATGTAACACACACAAGCAAGAAATAATTAATTAAGGAACCTAATATACTACTATATACATAGATGTTTAAAATAGTTCTATCTCTATACTCTCATTCTATATATATTCTCACATTGTTATTCTATATGATTAAAGGAATACCTTTGTACAAACATGTGTACCTGTTAAGCAAATAAAAGTAATAAATAGGCCGACTACGTGTTGGCTGTATAAAATGTGAGAAAATTGTGGTTTTCTTTGATGTCATCTTCAGGTGTGGCCTTTCTGTATTTTCAAAGTCGTTTTATTTTCGGGTTATTTAACGACAAAAGCATACTAGTTTTCTAGGTAAGTATATGATTTGTTACATACATAATTTTTATATTTCAAATATATCCTCTTCGTTTAATTTCATTGTATCTATCAATACCGGACTATTGATAGGTACAATGAAACCTTCTCTGTTTGTGGCAGAATAAGATCTTGCCATCCACGTAGTGTTCGTACAAAAATGGCGATCAAAGCAATAAATTTTAATTATCAAAAAAGTTATGTACAATTTCACTAAAATATCGTGAAGATTTGTTTTTAATTTAGAAGTTGCCTAAAAAAAACATAAAGTTTAACCTAAGTTACCGTAGAAGTAATCGGTTCAGGTACATATTAATAAAACAACCTATATATATATATAACTTACCTGTCTATACTTATAGCCATTAATGTGAAGACAGATGCAGATATGCTGAGAACGGCGATGAACTGAGAGAATTTGCAGTAGAAATGGCCGAAGGGCCAGTCCGAGTACAACATGTACGTGAAGTTGAACGTTACGTTGAGAGTTGATACCATCGCGTCAGCTACTGAGAGGTTAACTGTTGAAATTTAATCAGAATTACAAAATATTTAACACATATTTATATGAATTCGATCCCCACTCGAGGAAGTTAAATATTTATTTACGTTTATATTTCCATTTCTTAGCTCTGGTGTCGGGGCAAAACGGGGCGTTAAGTTCTGCCACTCAGCACGCAATGCCTCCTGAATTCGGATAAAAGTGAGGAACGGAGTGTCATATATATACTCTATTTAGTACAAATGTATATTCGGGCAGATCAAAAATAATTTATTTTCTGCTATAGTGAAAATATTATTCCAGACATCGAAAAGGTATGTTAAAAAAGCAACTCTCAATTTTTGATATTACTTCTTATATAAAAATAAGAGCTGCCTTTTTGTTGTATCATCGCGATTTTCGATTCTCCATATGAACAACAAGGTTTTTTTTTAATTTGAAATTTTATTACGATTAAACAAAAAAATTAAAATTTAAAAAAATCAGCTGCTAAATATGAGATGGTGAGAAATACTCTCTAGGATCATATAAAAATCTTGATGCTTTTAAGAAAACCGAGAGATCCTAACATCTTCACCTTTTAAAAACCCAATAAATTATATTTTTTTTAAATTGTAACAGCGAGGACGAAAAAAAATAACATTTAATATTTGTCAAACGATCACAAAGCGGCATATATAAGTTGAAGTTTGTTCATCGCATTCCCTGCGTCATTGAGGCCCTTTAGACCCTTGAAATACAATTTTACGGGTCCTCAACGGAAACTCGGCCATCGCTAAAATGTAAAAAATTCTTATCGAGAATTAAAGGCTGTTTAGTAATAAAGCCTTGATTAGAACTAAGCTAATAAAAAATATCTAACTTTTATCTCCAAATACTTTACATGTGTTTTATTTGAAGTTTTAATAAATGAATATTTTGGTTTGTCTGCTCTCATCACATTTTTTTTATGTATCCATGGCCACCCAACTCTCCCTTAAAGTATTTGAATCCATAATGTATTTAAATTAAAACTTTAGATACTGAATCAAAATTAGCATAAAATTTATTTTGATTTGTTTTATTAAGATTTGGACTGAGACTAAACAAGACTTGAATACTTTAAGAGTATATATTATCAATAATATATAAAATTTAGTTCCTTTGCAACTCAAAATTGAGTTTATATCGTCTAATACACTTTGCAAAATACTTAGATAGTTGTTAGGGAATATTGCAAACTTTCTATTGAATATAGTTGATGAGAATGGGAAACATCAATCCATTGGGTAAGTTGAGGACTGGCCGTCGCGGACAATAGATTTATAAATGTTAGACTCGTCAAATTTTAATTAATGAACGGTGAGTGTTTAACCTTTAACGAGAGCGCGCCCAGTAATTAGTGAAAGCTCGAGAAAAGTGGCCGTTAATTTCCAAAAAGCTTTTCATTTATATTCATTTGTCTGAACGAATATTGTTAAGCGATTTGTTACAACATTTTGAACAATCACAAGTATATTTTCGAGCCTTGATCTATCCCTTTTATTCTTCAAAGATGCCGTAAAGTTGTACTACTTGTAATTACTTTTATGTTGAGTACATTATTATATAGATTTCAGATTTATACGTAAAAATAACGCGTAATGGAAAATAGAAAAAACCTTTTTTTTATGGAATTGACCTATCTCGAAACTTTTCTACAAAAAGGCTCTGTGCTCAAGGCTGTGTGTTGTTCATTTTAAAGCTTTTGTGCAATACTGCCGCAGTAATTTTTTTATAACACGTTTTATATCACAATTTTTAAATTGAGTTTAATTCGCTGTATTATTGACATACATGTAATATAATATACCCATAAAACTATATTTATTTATTATAATTCGGTATAAAAATAAACGTTAGTTGTTTTAAATGAAAAAAACAAATTGATTACATTATACTATTCTTTTTAGTTTTATCAAATTATATTTGACACTACACTGACACTGACATACACTGACCACGTGGGTCAGTAAATCATAATCCAAATACTTATCTTACCTAAAAAGTAATTAGTGACACTTCTCATACGTTTATTCGCTAGCACTATCCACACGACGACGACGTTTCCCACTGTTCCCACCACCACCATACCCGCAAATAACACCGTCCAGAGGATCTGACGCCACCACGGAAGTATGAAAGACTGGTACGCCTGCATATAAAACAATATATTTATATAATAATAACTTAAAATATATGGAAAAACAACAACAAAATGAATGGTTAGTTACAAAGGTGGGCTTATTTCTAAAAGAAATCTCTTCATGAGAAGACATAATTTTACCTCGGTTGCATTAGGAGTTCCATTATAATATTGATTGCTGCTCTCGTCGAAGTAAGTGATGTAAAAGTTCGGAACGTCGTAGTACTGAGTGGTCCAGTTCGTGGGAGTTGTTGGACTTGGCTCGTCCAACATTATGTTCTAATGTCTGTAAACAAGTATAGAAATAGAATGATTCTTATCAGACTTGTGAAATGATCAAATTTTTTATAATGGACATTTTCTTAATTTGTTGTCTTCTTGACATAATAAAGTATGAAAAATATTAAATATATAATATACTAATATACCTTCATTATTTATTCCTAAATAGCTCATATAGCTCATATTAATAAAACTAAGCCTCTTTACTTGAGACCCTGTGCGTCAATAGCCTGTGTGAAAAGGGTTAATAAGCTACGTTCCCGAGGCTTGGCCATCTTCCAGCTCTTGTAGGATTTATTTTATTATTTAATTTCGATTAGAGAATATGTGGAAGGTCAGGAAGAGTTGGACTAAAGTTTCTTTAAATATACTTATGCTTTTTTAACTTTGTATAGATTAAAATTAATAGTTTTAATTACTATTTTTGAATGGAATTCATATGTAATTTTAAGTAAAGTATGATAAGTGGATTGCGTTTTAAAAAGAAACTTTTTGAATAGGATATATATGATTACATGCAGTATATTATATAAATTGTATGCCAGCATTGATCCTTATCAGTACAGCAATTTTTGCAGGTTTAAAAATAAATATCCTGAACAGACTTTCACGTTTATACCCAGAATTTATTATAGTATATCGGCCATAAAAGATATCATTGTACCCGGACGCCGTGATCCCATTGGATCTCTCATTAAACAAAGATAAAAGAGGATTGCCTTATTGTCAATACATCCTTTGTTCAATACTAACCTATATAACATTCCTTGAATGAGCCCACATTTTTCAAATAATCTCAATTTAAGTACTAAAATAAAATAAAAGACAATAGATAATTGAGTCCAGCCCATTCAGTCAATATTAATATATTTTAAAATTAAATTTTAACTGTAAAATTGTAACAATTTTTACAATTTTACAGTCAAATTTACCAAATTTCATTAAATTGACTTTTACAAAACAACATAGACGTTAAAAAGTTATTGTTCTATTGTATGATATTTTATCGTTAAAGATGGTCTATTTGGACATAAACTGCTTATTAACCTGCACACAATGGTCCTGAAAGCCTTCGACCTCTTTTCCACAATATATTGAGGTTCTTACATTATTATGTTACTTTTATGCGAGCTGTAAAATGGTTGCAACCTTTTTTGTATCGTAAACAAATAACTATAATCCCGTGATATTTTACTAAGTTTATAAAAAAACTACAGAAATTACTTCCATTATGAAAATTCAAAACTGTCTTAAGTATAGATTGAGACCACAAAAAATTTAATTTATATAATTAAAGCCTAGATCGTGCACAAAACATAAAATCTTATGTAAATCCGTCGAGTAGTTCAAAATATGTACCTGTACAAACAGACAGATATAAAGTTTAAAAATCATATATTCATAATCTCTTAACTAAGGAACTCCACTCGTGCAGAATCAACGTCCGCAAATTATCTCAATATTCCAAAACCAATGATACTAAATCTACCCGAAAGAGAAGACAGATGGTCCCACTGGTGCCTTGAATATATTATAATTATTCCTGGGACTACAGAGGTATTAGATTATACTGAGTTTTAATTAATATCATTTGTATATTCTATCGGAGAATACATATTTGTATGTCAGATTCAATTTGTATGTCAATTTCATCTAGAATTCAACGGTTTCAACATAAGACAGTTTTTTTTATTAGTAAATTATTTAATCTATAGCTCGATAGGCATTGGAAAACTGCACTGACTTGTAATGAATTATTTTCAATACGGTTTTCGTATAAATCTTTTAGTTAGTATGACTAAACGATAGTTGAAGCTTGCAATTCCCCAATCTGGCTAGATCTAATAATGTAAGAGACATTACAACAGGCGGTTTAGAGAGCATGGACTTGTTACTTGTCTACTTATATTATAATAAGAAAATTATGGGATTATATTAATAAAAATTTTGGATTGAAATATTTTAAGTAGCAGACAGCGGTTCCAGCTGCCCTGGAGATTAATTGTAACACCGAGGGTCCCTTTACGACCAGCAATTTTGAGTCTTACCGTAATTTCGTTAGTGTGGCTTATAGTCAACCTAAAATAATAATTGATTTTATAAAGGAGCTTTGTAAGTTTTAATAAAAAGAGACCTTTCTAATGCGTGCCTAAGTTCTCTCAAAACTTGATATTTTGGGCAGAGCCCGTTGTATTAAATAAAAAAGTGTAAGCTCATCAATCTGTTATAGATTATATAATATGACATAACATGTTAAAATAATAGTTTTACTAACTTAGTGTTCCTAAGTTACTGAAATTAACGTCCTTATATTTGTTATTCCTAACAGAATACTGGACACTATTTATAGTAAAGAAACCATTTTTTTTTATTTAAAAAATATATAATTCAGATGAAAGAGAAAAATTACGGGAATGCAATATTCAGTATAAAACAATTGAAAATATTAGTATATAAGGTTTTTTTTATTAATCTCTAATTCTTATTATAATTTATTAATTATAATTACTAAAAAGCTCTACACTTACACTCACACAAATATAAGGCTCGGTTTGACCCTCGTGAAATGTACAAATCACTAAATAAATAAAAATATCAAATAAAATGAACGCTTTTGCGTAAAGCCGACAGAAAACGAAATTCAATTTTTATTTTTGTCATGTGGTTTTTTTCACAAAAGGCATGTCCCAGTAGTCAAAGGTGAATGGAAACAAATCGGTTAAAGTGAAACTACGACGTTATTGTCGGCGGTGTAGCGGCGAGGAAAAACAAACTAAGCCTAATAAATTCCTTTTGAATGGTAAACCGAATACGTTTGTTTTACATATGGAAAGCAAATATTTAAAAATAAATAAAAATTAAAGTTAATATATAAAATTAATTACATTATAAAGCCGAATTTATAATGACGACGGTTAAAACTGTGACGGTCATTACTATGTGAACGCGGATGTACATTAATTAATATAAATAATAAAATATAAATATGGTATTTAGTATAAATATATTTACTTTTTTACTTATTTTAAAATTTATTTCCAGATATTTGTGTCAAGAATAAATAAAAGTCAATACTACAATGTCTTCCCACATCGCAGCTACCACCCTCTATAAGATTCATTCAAAATTGCAATAGAATTGTACATATGAAGTTAATTACAACACAGATTGGGTCGTGTACATGTACAGAGATTAACCTATAACCTAGTGCCAAAATCACATTCCGAAGACCGAAATTCTACGTTCCGTCAAAATGCCAGGCTTTGAGGTATTCACTGATAATTACTAGATGAAAGCGAACGGGTATGCGACATTCTAGATTAAAGAATAAAGAACCGGGTATGGTTAGTATTAATATATATAAACAGAAGCAAGTAAATAAGTATTTTTGTAAAAAAAAACAGTTTTATATATGGAGGTCGTCGTGGCGCTGCGGCACAAGGGTGTGACTGTCACGCGACGGTTGTGGCTTCGATCCCCACTCGAGGAAGCGAAATATTTATTTACGTTTATATTTTCATTTCTTAACTCTATTGTCGAGACAAAGCGCGATATTTAGTTCTGCCACTCAACACGCAATGCCTCCAGAATTCGGCAGAAAGTGGGGAACAGAGTGTCTTAACACTAGGTTCCCTCTGCCTACCCTGCTGTGTGCGGGATACAGCGTAAAGCTGATAATAATAAAAATACTGTTTTAGAAAAAGCTCTCAGCCTAACACAAGCTTTGGAAGTTAATCAAGAGTCAAAGCTCGGTATAAGTCGACACCAGAAGCTTAAGCGCTAACTAAGTTAACTTTCACTTTAAAAAAAATGTTATAATGAAATTTTAATTTACAAGAAAATACTCTTACTATTAATATATCCAAAAATTTCGATAATACAGCCAATATTATGTTTTCCATCTTGTATACTGGCATAGCACGTCATAAAATTTCAAAATTCAAGCAACCTTTGAAGCCTTATCAATGACGATAGATGCTCAAAGTGAAAGCTACAAGAGATCGTTGAGCGTATATATAGGTATTACTAAATGTAGAAAAGCAAACGAGAGCTAGTGTGGATCATTAGTGGTTTCCATTCGGCCCTCGTGTCTAAACGCAATTAACGCTGGCCGACTTCCTTTATTGCTGAATATGTCAACATTTGCAAGTCTCATGTCAAGATTGCCACATTCCAAACAACCCAATCGATTTTATTTCCACGTGTTCATATAGAATCGTCTCTTCCGCATCTCATACAAAAGCTCGTGATTCTTAAGTGTACTGTTCTAGAAACAAATTGTTGAACAGAATTTACAAGCTTCAAAACAATTTTAAAAGTTTGATACAGATTACTTGTCATTCATTATTGCTATTACGGAAATTTCTTAGTAATTAATATTATAAAATTTTCTTAATAATTATAATATTAAGCATTAAGTTTGCTTTAATTTTTGGGTCAAATATACTTTATTATAACTACTACTATCTCAGGCACTTCACTTTTCTTAATTTATTGGGACCTTTACAGGGTACTTAACTAATTTCTAAAAATAAATTGGAATTTATTTTATATAAACACTATGCAAGAATTAAATGAAGTGTCATGTATTCAAATTTCATAAATAAGTCCAAGGAATGAAAATGAAAAACAATGATTTCTTCGTCAATTTTCATAAAAAAAAATGACCTCTTAATATAAGCATGTAATAAAAGGGTTTCTATAAAAACCCGCTTGAACCCGCAAACTTGAGTTCCTGAACTGTGAAATTGTTGGGTGAAATCGATGGGCAACACCAAACTGGTTTTTTAAAAGAAATATAAAAACAAAAAAGCTACAATCTCTAAACGAATCTTATTGGCTTGTCCTTAGCAGCCACCTAAATCGTCGTCGGTCATATTTATTTGTACCGAAACAGTTCTTTAAGAGATTTTTATCGAAATCAGATATGTTTTCAAGTCCCGCCGACACGATTATAAGATTGAAAATTGTTTCGTTTTGTCTAGCTGCACATTTTTTTTGCTTCATCAAATTGTGTTATTTACTTTTAATTTTTAAATTAATAAATATGGAATTTAAACGAAATATAAATTATAATATATTAAGCCGATAGTTAAAATGCAAAATAAACGACGGTTTTTCGCGAAAAGTATTTAATTAAGTTAAAATATTTCGATGTAGTAAATATTTAATGTGAATACATTTTAATATTGAACATTTGGTCTTTTGGCGTTCGTAATTATGCGATGATACTAATGAGATAATTTCACAAATCAAATTTCCCACTTTCCACCGAATTTTAGAAGCATTACAGTGTTGAGTGGCGGAAGCAAAGAAATGAAAATATAAATGTAAATAAATAATACATTGCCTCGAGTAGGGATCGAACCCACAACTATTGCGTTACAGTCTTATTTTGAAAAATATTTGACTATGATCTTGACTTTAAAACAGCGTTTTCTTAAAATTAATATGGGGTAAGTGAGGGTCGGTGGGTTGGTCATGTACATACATTACACATAGTATCGATCTCTTGTCAATCGGGATAAGCAATTGGACAAAATCACTGTCTATGTATGTACAAGGATGTCCTTTTTAATTCTTTCTTCGTTATTATATAGTTAAGGGATTTGTTAAACTACTTCTCACAGCACACGATTTACTTATACTAAATATGAATAAGATGATGATACTGCAATATGCATTAGGTGACAGACATACTTCCATGATATACCAGCTATGTATTATAACGTCTAACTCGCAATGGAAATGCTTGGTACGCTGCATACCAATGAATGCACACGCGTCATCATGAAATGCAGACAAATTTACAGTAAATCATATGCAAATGCACTCGACTAAGTCTAGTGCATTAACTTGTAATGAATTTAAAGAAACAATTTATAGACCTTCAGACGAAAAGAAAATTACTCTTGCTTTTACTTTTGCTTCACTTCACGCTTTTGTTATGCAACACTGCGTGTTGAGTGGTGAGACATGTCTTGTTACTAGAGTGAGAGAAGAAAATGAAAATGTTTTTTTTGTCACGTTAAAAGTCATACACTGTGCTACTGCGCCATAATGTCTAAATCTTTAATGGATATATAAAATGTTAAATGAATAAATAATATAAAACCTAAACTTTTATTTCAGAATGTTAATTTAATTTTACTTGTTATTGGTAATATTAATTTTAGTATAACAGATATTTATTATAATTATGTAAAGCATTGTATTTAATTTATTATGGAGAATGGAGTGTCTTAACACTAAGTTCCCTCTGCCTACCCTGCTGTGTGCGGGATACAGCGTGAAGCTTTATCCGAATATACTCGTATTTAAAAAGATTCGAACATACTCTTATGTATATGAAACACTCGATATGTAATATTGCTTTATTTATTTTGGGAAAATCAAACGATCAATAAACACATCATAGGTTGAAATTGAAAATGATGTTATTCCCATGATGCATGTAGAGTGCTAGTAAAATTGAAATCAATTCCTCGTGTCCCTAGGTATCAATTTCAACAAAATTCAAGCTATATTGGATTTGATTGCATCACTCTCCAATACAGAAATAAAAACCAGACAAGCGCGAGTTGGGCTCGCCCACCGTGGGATCCGTACAAAAATTGGAGCTCTTCGTTTAGCCAAAGCCCTTCTCCTGATACCTTACCTGAACTAGCGGCTTTAATACCAAATTTTGAAAAAATGGCAGATCACAATGCATTTTTTTTACAAATTAGTTTATTTATTTTATTTTATTCATCACATAAGAAACAAGTAACGTCAAATCGTATACAAGTTTATGCTCTATCTCATCGAGCTTTTAAATTGTCCAATAGAATCGAGCCCACATTTATGACACCCGCAATGAAACTCCGACCTGAACCAATGATCAGACAAAAAGCTCTAGATTAATATATGAGAATCTAGTTTGAGTTAAACACAATCCATGGTAGAATTATCTTAGGTAATCCATTCAAGTTTATCGAGTGAAATATATTCGGAGCAAATTATCTGTAATCCCGAGCCCAGACGCAATATTTTGGAGTAGTAAACTTAGCTTATTTTATTCTTAGGGGCAAGCTTTCGTCTGGGACCAAAATATAGTGTACTAAAGAAACACACGTTATTTTTATTATTTATGATACATAGTTTATTACAGTTTCATAGCTTATAAGCACAAGCAACCACCAATCATAACTAAGCTTAATTTATTACGTTCAGAAGCTATAACGATAGCTTAATACAATTTATTTGAAATTGACCAACCAGTGCAATATGTAATTAAAAAGGTAAAGCAATTGCATTAAAAACAAATCTGTATCAGATTTAGATTGCAAATTGTCAGGGACTTCGCAACTTATAGACGTCGTAAAGATGGATAGCTGTTTGGTGTAGGTGAACCTTATAGAATAATTAACTCTTAGTTCTATGCTTTTTATCAAGCTTAGTGTTTGATTTCTGCTTTCACCATAAAAAAAATTTTAGCTATCAACACGAGAGAAATAATCAATTATAATAAAATACGTGTTGATTTAAAAAAAATCCTTATTTACATTTCATCTTATCATCAGTCTTATAAGTCACACAGTAATAAGACGAAGCAAGTCAATTTCGCCATTTAACTTGAAATTTTATAAATATTGGATAGGTTCTCTTTGTCTACCCAGCTATATGCATGAAGCTGACAAAAGTCTTTTTACTTCTTCATGTGTTATGGCTACAATTAATTGCATATTTGTATACAAAATTACCTTTCAGAATAAAACATGAACTGCAAACACGTATAACTTACTTACAATATGAAACTATTTGAAAATTCTCCGGTGCAGCAATCAAGTCACGCTATTGCAGCAAAATAGCATAATATTACGAGTATATTCATTTCATATTGCTGCTAGTAACGCAAAACAGTATAACCAAGTCTTCCATATATATGTTAATATGCTTGCGTTTCATTATTTTACAAAGAATTTATTGTTAAAACCAGCGGCTCCACGTGACTTCGTCCGCTTGAAATTTTTAAATTTTTGTTTAATATTATTAAAGTGTATTTAGGGACAGTTCTTGAATTATTTTATTATGCGTTCTCTATAGTTTAATTTACTCAATTAATAATTAAGGATTTTTAATTGGAAAAATGTTTAGTTATTTCATATACGAGTATATCCAGGCAGGCAGTAGGTACTGGCGGACGACACTCTCAATCATTTTCCTACATAAATCCGGATCCCACGGGAATTTCTATAAAAATAGGTATAATTACACAGACAAACATATGTAAAAATTATTTATTTAAGCATCATGTACACTTCAATTTTAGTTATTACATGCAATAAGTTTAGAGATTAACTTTGACTGTAAATTTTACTTATTGTAATTATTCAGGCAAAAATGGAAATCTCTCTGACACCATACCAACGATGTCGTGCGTTAAATAAGTGTCCATCGTCCGTTTTTCCAATAAAATGCTTAATCAGTGTTTACAATTTTGTTTGATTAAAATTCCCACCACTCATATGTTATTACATTATATGCATTTATTGTGTAATATTTTAAATTAATTCTGTGATTGTATTTTGATAAAAATAAGGAAAATGTATTCAAAAATATTATTTTAGTTTCGTCCCTGACAAAGTGAACACAACTTTGTCCTGTTTTTCTCGTTAGTAACATGCCTCTTCTACCACGCTCTTATAAAAAATTTGACAATAAAATTACTCTATATATATATAATTACAAATACGTTACACATTTCCTTAAAGAGGATTATGTTCGTAGATTGTTTTTATGTTTTATGTAAAAGGATAGGCAGAAGAATCTTAAAACACTCCGTTTCCAACTATTTGCTGAATTTTCGAAATACTACGTATATTGAGTGATGAATTTATTTGCTTGCCACCAGAGCAAGAACATGAAAACATTTAAAAAACAAACAAAAGTAAATTAGAGTCATAAAATGTCTAATTTTGACTGCTGCAAAGTGTTCGAAAGGATGAATTTTCAAAAATGTATGAAAAAAAAACTGTGTACGTGATTTTTATAAAGTATCTGCGCAAAAAGAACCTATTATTATATATATATACCTACTCAGTGGCAGCAAACAGCGTTGAGTTTTCAGTCACCACGTCAAAAGGCTGACGACAAAGGAAACTACAAAAATATGTCGAGAGGATAATGTTTATATAATTTACAATATATGTAGGACTCACCGACAAAACCAACCAAGCGGTTATTTGTCAACTGGCAAATATTAATCACGGCCGCTGCTTTACTTTAATTCTCTACTTTTCGCGACATTAATTTATTCCATAGTCAACTACAAACGAGACACAAACAAATTCATGAATATCTCTCTACCCTTTTAACCGCAGTAACTACGCTAAATCAGTTTTTCCCCAGTGTTTCTGCGTCATTGTGTCAAAATATTAGACTCATTTAATATCGGTTAACTAAATTATACATATTATATGTATTTTTATTTATTTCTTGACTTTTTACTATTAAATATATTTTTTATTGAAGTTTCATATAATTTCATAATTACGTATAACTTTATTTGGAATAAAAATTATAGTTTTTACAGTTTTTGATGCTCTCTGTCTAATACTTTTAATATACAGCCAACAAAGTAATATTTGACATTATTTAAAGCTAGCGACCGCGCGCTTCGGCTTATTGTTATATGTTTTACACAAACACTTTCAGTGGTTTTTACGTGAAAGAGGTACAAACATCCATTCCCACATCCAGTTTCTCATTTATAATATTATAAAGATAAGTAATATTAGCAGGATATCGTTATTTAATTCTTTATTTATTCATTAGATACTTAATTTTACTCCTTCTCCTAAATAAACCAAAAAAATATTGTAAAGTTTTAATTTTATGGTGGTGCTGAGGCGCTTTGAGATGCTGTAATATTGATTGACTGGTGTGTGCGAGATACAGCGTGAAGCTGACTGAACTTTCAATTTATTTTTAATTTCATTAACCTAATATAAAAAGAAACACTGAAATGACTCCACTTGGACAGATATGAATAAACTTAAATATTAAGTAAACATCCGTAACTAAGTCTTTAATATAATATGAAAACGTGAGTGAAGCGACCCAAAAATTTCTATAAGCACATTGTACATTTAAATAAATATGAAAAATCTACGCTTCAGTGCGTAGAAACTTCAGTGACCATCTGGATCTTTTAAAAAATTATAGTACTTGAGTTTGACGTTAATTGTAAGATATAGTGTGGTACGAATATAAATATAAACTTTGCAATTTTTTAGTTAGGCTTACGTTAAAAATATTATACTTTATAATGAAGCGATGATCCATGACTTTATACACATATAAATATTGCATCTTAAATTATTTAAAAACAAAATGATTTAGTAAATAAGAAAAGGTGAATTAACGTGACGTAGTACGTAGTTATTAACTCTACGATTACTTCACACACATAAATCAGCAAACAACCTAGTGTTATATATAATAACTCCTCTTAGTATGATATATGTCTTTTGTGTCTAATAAAACATATTTTCAAGTAAAAAATAGAATCAGCACGTCAAAAAGAAATCCATTAGGCCGTTCATACTATTCGTAACAGAGACAGACAGACATTTTTGTTTCAGGGTTAGTTACGTGTTAAAATATATTAACTTATACCTATTATTAAGTATGCCTTACTTATAAACCCTTCATTTATTTTGAATGATGTCGTAAAATCTTGTATTGGCACCTGTAATAGCAAAAGCTATATTAAAATGAGTGCTATTCTGTATAGAAGAAAGTTTATTTTCAAAATGTTAAGTATGTGGTTGGGCTAAGCTATATTAACTTTTGTGATGTATAAAAACTTAATTAATTCACTGCTGCACAATTATTAATTGCCGTTTTATACTTAAATGGAAAATCTCTTTAATGATCAATTATTAAGCAATCCTGACATAAAGCTCTAAAATTTAAAACAACTAGAACAGCAGGTCTGTTCGACTAATTTCATACGGCTGAACATATTTTCTTGAATGAAAACAGACAAAAACTAATCAAAATCTGTTCAACCATGGCATGTCAAACTTACAGTACAAAAAATTACAGTACAGTAAAAAAATACGAAGAGTTATAACATAACACTTTAAATATCTGATTCTGTAACTAGAGCGGACTTTCTGTGATACACATTTACAATTCTATAATCTGTTTACGCAGCATTAAATATTAACATATTATTCTTTATGAAAATAAAATAAATTATAAAATAATCCACGCAACATTTCCAGGGCTAAATATCAAGGTTAATTCAAACTAATAAACATATTATGTAGTTAGTATAAATATTACTACCGCGAGTTATTATTAGAAGCTGAAATTGTGTAGAAATAAATAAGTAGTAGACTGAACTCGGCTTACAAATATTTAGCATTAGATGAATTTGGCACGTGTGTTAATATTTTTCCCCAGTGTCGGCCGACGAATTATTTTCGATTAAAATATTTTTTATTCTATCTATCTATCTATTACATCAAATATTTACTAAAAATTATAATTTTGAGTAAATATTTGATGTTGATTTTTTGTTAATTTTCTTTTTTAGAATATTAAATGTTGTCCATAATTATGTAATAAAATTTTGATGGCTGAGTAAAAAGATAATAAAAACCCGGGCAATTGCAAGTCGGACTTGCCCACATAGGGTTTCGAGCCTATTTTATACGGCATAAACGTTGCATAAATGCCCGTACCTTTTGATTCCGTTGATTTAGAAGTTTGGCGTATTTTCTGACTTTCTGGGCAACGAGAGACTGCAGACTTGAATATTAGATATTAAGCTCTTGAAAAAGAGAGTCTCGTTAGACCGACAAGACAGTGATCCTATCAAAGTAAAATAGTAAAAACATTAACTGTGCTAAGCGGAGCTAACACAGAAAAATTGTGGTAAAAAAGGTGTAAGTCTACTATCTACAAGTATTATAAATTATTTTTTACTTTAATGAATAAATAAAATAATTAGCTTCACGCAGTATGCACAGCAGGGTAAGCAGAGGGAACCTAATTTTAAGGCAGTTCGTTCCCCAATTTCTGCCGAATTCTGGAGACATTACGTGTTGAGTGGCAGAACTCAACGCCGCGTTTTGCCTTGCCACCAGAGCGAAGAAAATGGAAACGTAACTATTTCACTTCCTCGAGTAGGGATCGAAGCTTGCTTTTATAGAGGCATACAAATATTCAGGTTATTTGGAAAATAGCCAAACAGAAGTTGAGCTTCACAAATTCATACAGTGTTCTACAATAAAAATTTTAATATTCATCATAAATAATATTGAGATAGATCTCTTCAATTTTTTCTCAGAAATGTTTACTATTTTTTTATATGATATTTGTTTGTTACACATGTGGATCTTGAATTAATTCTGATGACGTTTATATTTTCAAAACCCGTTCTTACCATCGCTAACACTCAAATAGATAATTAAAGCTGTGACATATTTTTATAATAATTTAATATAATTCTTTAAATATATAAATAAAATAAACATAATTATGTAAAACGTAGCATACTTTTTAATAACTTCTTCTGATAGTCAGTGTGCAACTTTTAGGGCTTCGTAGTGTTAAATGAAAAATTGAATCCTTATAAGCACACACTTTTTTATAAGACTACACTTTCTTGTCCGTCTGTCTGTCTGTCAAGAGCCTTTATCTCGCTTGGAGATATCGAATGCTGGCACGCTCGAAAAGCCATAAACGCCTTTTTGACTTACTACCTACATTCGATCATGGGTGTCTGATATATATATATGGTCCCTAATATAGAAAAAAAATAAAATAGCGATTTAGTCATTTAACATTACTTTGAATTAATAAAAAATTCTATAAAACATTATATGAAAAAATTCAACATTACATTCGGTAATCTGTCACGTAAATGAAATTACCGTCTTGTCGGCATCAGTTAAAAAGTGCACGGGAAGCATTTGCCGCTGACGGTAACCTCATTACGTACGTTTCGACACTGACATGCACTGAATAAGTGCCAAAATTATGTGAAATTTTATCATATAAAACATAATAAATTCTGTACGAACTTCACATTAAGACACTATGTTTCCCACTTTCCGCCAAATTCTGCAGGCATCGCGTGGTCAGCGGTGGAACACTACGCCGCGCAAAGCGCTCTCGTACCAGATTTAGAAAATTAAAATATTAAATATTTCTTTTCCTCGCGTGGAAATCGAACCTACAACCTACAAAGTCGCTTACTCTTACACGCTTGTGCCCTTGCGCCACAACTGGCCTATTTTTCTTATCGTGTGCTATTTATGAAAAGGTGAATAAAAAAAAATACCTAAGTCCAAACGTGTAATCAATATGTCATACCGTCTCATAGGCAAAATACAGTTTTCATAATGTTTATTTTTGATTGCTGTGGACAAATATGTAGAAAAATTTCGCTTTTATTTCTTTGTATTCGTTTATTATAATCACATTACCAGCTCTCTCTCTTTTTCTATATAATGAGTACATTAATTTATCATTGAATCTAAATTTAATTTACACTTACTGTATTAACTTTTTTGAAATTATATAATATTAACGCACCGTTAACAATTTACGTAGTGAAATTTGTCACCTAATATTATGAAGTATGGAGCCGCCATATATGTACGTCACAGATCATTTATCTCCACAGAGTATAAGAGAAGTGAAAGTATTGTCGATGGCGGCATAAATCTAAATCACTGAGCTGATGGCGGCAGTCGCGCCAATTGAGCGGATATATCAATAAGGGCCCTTATCTTTAGGTCTATTGAACGAGTGCTTCCGGTATCATATCTGCTATGCGGGACATAGCGGGACTAGGAGCGATATAGGTAAACATAGGGTACCTGCTATTAAGACGTCCACCAGTCCACCAGAGTGACCACTCTCCGCCCTAATTTCCAGTCTTTGTGTGTTGAGTAGTTGAACTTATCATCGCTCTGTCTCTTTACTAAAGTGAGGGAATAAAAATAATTTATTACTTCAATAGAGAATCAAACTTACGACTGTCGTGTTTAAGAAAAAAGAATATGAAATAAATGATTGGGTAAAAGTCCGTTACTTATATTATATAGAATTGTTATTTCAATAGATTCGAAACACTAAAACCTCACAAGTACAATTTAACTTTCCAGTAAACAAGAAATGCGATGAAAGTAACACAAATAAACGGTTTTAATATCAAAAAGGTTTTACAGTAAGTTGCTAGATTTTTCTTAGAAGCTTGGTTGACAATTTGTAAGCTAACAAATACAATATTTATTGTGCCAGGTCTGGCACTACAAAGAATTTCTACTATTAATCGATGTAAAACCGGAGTTATGTTTTTATTAATATTAAAAATTTGTGTTACGAGTATATCTAAGAAAATAACTGTATATATGATAAATATGTCATTAAATAATGTAATGTATATAATATTAAAACAATGTATGTATAGAAAAAAATAGCTCAACCATCGCTTACCCTTAGTTTTACAGTAAATATTTTAAAGGATAGATAAAACAAAATGTCAACAGAGATGGACGGATGGATGATATTTTCGGAGATAGAAGAGCTTTGGCAGACACAATGGCTCAGCACACTCACGTACTTGGCTAACCAAAGACGGTATACTGCCAGCTTTTATTTTACGTACAAAAACTGAAAAGCTGCAGAAATTTTATTTTAAATTACATTTTGTATTTTACTTTGACAAAAGTAGGTTAAACAAAAGTTAAGGTATTAATATTACATTTAAGTAAAGTATTTAAATTCGTTAAAAATTTTACTTTTAAAAAGTTAAAAAAAATTTTTGAACGGAACAATACTAACATAGATAATATAGATAATTAACATATGTATGTAGCATACAAATAACTAATTTTATGTAGTATATTTCAGATTTAAGTTTAAATTTTACCACCAAAAGCGCAATATCTCTGAGCTTTCTGTAAAGCCTGCAAAGATAAAAAAGAACAAATAAATTAAACGACTCGACGTCTTCGACGACGAATATTGTATAAGCCTTGATTTACTAACAAAAATTAAATTCATCCTATTATTGTAAGACGCTTAATTTTCGAGTTTATTATTTGATTTTTTTTAACTAGTAACTCCCTCCCAGCAACACCCACCTGAATTAACCTAAACCTTAATTATTTATTTACTAATCTGAATTACTTTCGTGTTTTAATAATGTAATCATTTTAAAATAATATATGTACATTAAAAACTTAAGTTTCATTTAAATATATATATATATATATATATAAATTTCTAATTATGAACATATTTAAATAAATCAAATACGAAATTTTACAAGAAATTTGAAGTCTTCAATAGTAAAAACACCATTGAATCGGTTAAACACAACGGGCATAGACAGAGACAGACAAAAAATATTTTGGGTTCAAACCGACAAAAATTATTTGGTTTCTATTCCGAATAATAGATTTTCATGTCTAAATAGCATATAGTCACAATTTCACTATATGCAGTAGATAACATTATCAGTGCAGTAAAATTTCACTGGTGTAATAAGTAAAATATACTTTTAGGTGTTCGAGAAAAACGAACATAATATAATTATCTGTTTTATCGACTAAAATGTTCCTTAAAACTGAAATGGAGCCACTCGTAACTCGTAACAACGGCAAGTGAGCAAGAACGTCGACGGGTCTCATAAGGTGACATCTAAACGTGACTTTTTCTGTTTTACAAAGTTTAGAGTGAATCGTATTAATACTTGTGTCATTAATACTTTTGGCTCAATATCAAGTTGAAATCATATAGCCATTGTGGCGCAGTAGGATGTAATCTGTAAACGCAAAGGTTTTGGGTTCGATCCCCATCAAGAAAATGATATGAATAATTTTAATCAATATATATATATTATATATAAAATAAATTATTTAATTACACTGCTTTTGCAAGACAAAGTGAAAACATACAAAATCTAGATTTTGGCGTGAATTTTTTTATAATCAAAATCTTGACTTTAGGTTCTAAAGATGCACACTGCTATATGACTACTACATCTATTTCCAGAGTCATAGCAATGTTGATATAATAGACCTACATTTATATATGGAGGTTAATAATCAATCATAAACAGTAAATAAAGCAAAAAATAATAATTGTCTGTAATTGTATGGTGTATATATATAATATTTTAAGATCAGTATCGAAGTATAGCTTCGAAACCAGAGCGAAGAATTGAAAATATTAAAAACCTTTAGTTTCGCCCTCATATTCAAAGGGAAATAATCAAACCATATTTATGATACATACTCCATAGAGCACTTAGAACATATCTACCATTCAGCATTTGCTACTTTTGTTTTCGAAAGATGTAGGACGGTAGTAGCTTATTTAGAGTAAATAATATGCCAAATGCGTTATTGCGTTAAATTTGTACGCAATATCTGTAATCTGGCGAAAATCTCAGTAGTATACAGGTGAGAAATACATCTTAGTGTAAATTTAAATACCTAAGGAATCCATCTACAAGAATCTTATACGATATATTTATATCTATAAAAATAAATAGAAACATACATAAATGTAAAGTAACCAAAACCTAAAAATAAACTGTAAGATCTAACGAGTAAACGATATGTAAGCAACATCGATATATTACTGTTTACGTATCATTAAATAAATATTATGATTCCGGTTACAACAGCGTATGTATCTACTATATAAATATATATTGGAAAATAAAACTGCAAATGCATAAAGCGTCTTTGATGTAGAATCTACTTGGTTATAAGGTATATCCATAAGAAATATATACACAATTTATTTAACATATTTATTGAGTTTATAAAAACTAAAAAAAAAACATACTCTGCTCTTAAAATTAACTTTATTGTTGATTGTATGGTATATAAATGTAAAAAAAAATTACTTAAAGCTTTAAAGAACAACATTGATTAGCATTCATAACGGTGACGCCTAAAAGCCAAGTTTCGGTTGTAGTTAAAGTGAATTTATATTACTTACTTAAAAATAAGAAAGTTTCTAAATAAAATGAAAACCTGATTAAGCAGCTTATTTTTATGTACATTTTAATGATATACATCCCTAGATTGGTTTAATCGGCTAGTACTGCTTTTCGGCTTCCGGCTTGAAGTTCTCTTCTGTCATTTCAAAATATTAAGGGACATCAATCAATCAATATAAGCAAATGCATTTTAATGAAAAATTATTTCGGTCAAGTCAAAATCAGAAATAATGTAAAAAATTGCGATTTATTATTGATCATTATTGATTATTATTAAATAAAATATTTAATATATAATTAAACATTCCCAGGGCGAGGAAATGAAAACGTTAAATATTAAATTTGCCTCGAGTAGGAATCGAAGTCACAACCTGTCGCGTTTCCACGTTTGTGCCCCTAGCCGCGACAGGCCTCATTACAAAATGTAGTTAATAAGTAGTTTAAGAAATATATGTATTGTTCTCTACATATCTATATCTAAAATATATTAAATAGTAAAGTGACGAATTGAGGAAATTATAAATTCATTTAATACCATCTATCTATACTATATTATTTATACAATAATGGCTACATTATTACATATTAATAAGATTAATTTTCGAATGTCGACAGACACCATAGCGGCCATTAATTACTGTGCATCAATCAACTGTAAAATGCATTCCATTATTACAAGCACTTGGCCCGCTATTAACGGTTTTCCACTATTCCAAACCACTTTGTAAGTACGGTAAACTCACAGCTTACCGACTTCATTTATTATTATTTGTGTGATTTACGATGTGATTCACATCAAGTAGGCTTTACATTATGGGTTTTTTAATAAATAATTATTATGTTTTTTATCTCATTGTGTATACGGGATATATAAAAAACATAGTGCTAAAACACTCTGTTCTCCATCATGCAAAATGTTAAAATAGATAGCTAGTGTTTGAAATAAAAGACTAGTCTTTTATCATTGGTTGTTACATTTTAAAAATATTTGGACAGTAGTTTGCAAGTTTATTATATAAATTTACATATTTCGGCTTCAATAAATTCGTGTCAATCAAATGTAATATTATACCCAAACGCCTTAGTTCAATAAAACAAAATAGCTATAATTACTTTGAATACAATTTGGTATGTTGAATAATATATTTGCACAATATATATATTATTTCTCATACCGATTGTTCGGAATCCCAAAATTCAAGGGATCCAGAGGCGGTGAATTGAATAATAGGATCATACAGAGGGTAGAGGCTGGCAAGTACTTACCGCATATTGATTTTAATAGGTTCAAATATATCAATAAGATGGGGCGATTACGCGACTTTAGATACAATGCATTATGTTCAAAAGTAGGCTTTCGCAAATAGCGTAAAATTACCTATAAATATAAAGCTTTTGTATAAAAACATAATATATAATGTAGGTAACATTACATTTTGTATAATGTCCCACATACTATTACGTAACCCGAACAGACTCGCTTCATTAATTTTATACATTGATTGATGTCTAGTGAGTGACTAGAGGAAACTGCTATATATGAATTTATCAAGTAATAGGTATTTTGTTGATAATAAGTAATTTATGTAATCTTTAACCAACTATTAGTTATTAAAGTTAATTTCAAAATAAGAATGTTTAATTCTTAAATGACCAGTGTGTCTTTTTGAATCAAAATTTGTCTTCTTTTCGAATTGTTTCTTTTTTAACTAGTCAAGACGTACTATAGAGATAGATCTAGAGTGGATAAAGGGTAATGGTTTCTAATTATATTCTCCCTATAAAATATGCAAGATGTCCACCAAATAATGGAAATACTAAGATAGCCAATGAGCTTGTAGACAAAGAGACAAGCAACCGTAAACTTTATTAATTTAATATCAAAGTAAATGAACGTACAATGTAAGTAGCATATATTTGTTGTACTTCAAAACTACGTGGACTCTATAAAGCTCAAGATGATTAAATTTGAACGAACGGTTGTAGTCGAAGAGCAGTTGCAGTCGTTGAGTACTTCTTGTGTGCAATAAAGCTGCTACGGTTTTAACTGTAGCGTCGTCGTAGCATTTTAAATTAACGTTTGTTTTTATTTTGTATTTTTTTTTTGTATATTGTAAAAATCAATTTTGTTTTGTTAACAAATATACAGTCTTGTTTTAATATTTTTTTAAATTACTGAATAATAATAATAACACAACTGTTCCGTCTCTGGTATCAAGTGTGGTGGAGAGTTACAACACTCACACAATGTCTCAAAAATTGGGAGAAAAAGAGAGAGTAGCACAAGATTCCCTCTGCCTACCCTGCTATATGGAGAATACAGTGTAAGGCTAAAAAAAATGTAGCTATAACTGTTTCTATAATTTTATAACTGTAACTAATATATACACGTTCATTTGTATTTTATATAATTTGTAATATGTCTGTCGTTTTATAAATAAGTACAGCAAGTTAATGGTACCCTCTCGCACTACGGTATAATAAAACTTATCTATCGGTTATTACTTTGATCAGATCACCCAGACAGTTTATAGCTATATTTAATCAAAATTGAAGGACTCCTTACCTCTTTATGGCTTGTTAAACAACGAAATTTGTCCTTAATCTTATGAAAGCTAGACTTCGTTTCGTTATATTTCTAACTCAAGATAATTAATAAAAAACAAATTCTACGTCGACTAATTTTAAATAAAATATAGTAGGAAAACATATATATTTAGATTATTGATAACATGAAATACAAACATATAAGAGTAATTTTTTGGCTTTTATTTACTGGGCGTAACTGCCCGTTGATGGATAGAATTCAAAAAAATTATACTAATGACCAAATATAACGTCTGTTTGCGTGATAAATATGATGTCACCATCATTCAATTAACTAGAGTCGTTCCCAATTTCATTTATTCGTTAGTATACATCGCTTCTGTCCGCGACTTTACCTGAATTGAGAAATATTTTACTTGTAAAATTATTTGTATACCGAATAAATTTAATTTATTATATTGTTACGAAGTAACCTCATTTATTTTATGCTATTTGATTTTATAAAGGGTTTGGTTAGAAAGAATTCAAAGTCTAAACAATAGTGTCGAGCTTCTCCTTATTTAACCACAGACGACAAACAGGCAGACATTGTATATGTTTCTATTTATAACATATATCATCAGCTAAGGTGTATTAGGCAAAATGTTCAAACATAACTAATTTTTTTTCTTTTTTTTTTTTGGACGAGGACAAGGGAAACAAGCATTCGGGTCACCTACGTGATACGTCACGGGTAAGTGATCACCGCCGCCTACCACCCCATGCAACACCAGAGAAGCTACAGGTGCGTTACCGACCTTTAAGATGGAGGCTGTTGGGCGTCGGGGCCCGGCATTACCTAATGCGAAACGCAGTAACAAGAGCTACTACTTCACGCTGGTTTTAAATGCCGAGGATGGTATTAATCCGGTCGAATCTGCCCTTGAGTGTTACCATTACTAGTGACGTGACCCTACCACACGTAATTTAGTCGACGTGATCCTATTCTAAGCCGGGATCACACGGCTGACTTCACCAGAGTGAAGAAATGAAAACAAAAATAAAT
Organism: Heliconius aoede; assembly: GCA_037355905.1. NCBI lineage: Eukaryota > Metazoa > Arthropoda > Insecta > Lepidoptera > Nymphalidae > Heliconius > Heliconius aoede. Next base: position 650,133 of record JBAIZZ010000087.1, on the reverse strand, counting down.
ATTTTCTTTCCTCGTGTGGGGATTGAACCCACAACCAGTCGATTTTGCAGCACATTTTTTACCATTGCGCCACGACCGGCCTCAAAATATCAGAAGCTTTTTATGATTTAATTATAAGATATGTACTTTCATTGTCATTAGAACTGAAGTAGCAAATTTCAGCTCAATCCAACATTGAGAAATGGGTGAAATTGAGTTTGTAAGATTTTACATACACCAACATACATTCTAACATGACAAACCAAATTGAGGGTAGTAAAAATAAAAACTCTTTGGACATAATATTATCATTTCATCATGTTTAACGCGGTGTTTAAATCTATTAAGTAATATCCATTACATTAGGTGTTATCTTGTCTGTAGCACTCGTATGTGACAAGACAGATCACGATGTAATACGTTAATGCGCACGAGTGTTGCTCGCACACGTCACCACACATTTGATCGAGTGAATTAATAAAAATCACATTTCCCACAATCTAATGAAGGGTCCGGTGACTCGTAAATATCTATCTTTTATACCTTATCTTTTATCGGTAACCTGAATTTAATTAAATCTCCTAATACGTCATAGTGGACATGTTTGTTTATTCATAGCTTATTGTATTAAATGTGCCACCACTTGCTCTATGGTTGATAAAAATAATGGCCGAGGTTGTAGAGCTATCAGATATTAATATAAAGAAAAAATATGGGATTTTTATTTATTTCCTTAACTCCTCTATTCAAACTTATTGAATATTTTTTTACAGATTGAATGTTTTTATTTTGATTACATAAATCAATTAGACGGAAGATAAATGTGAGGAGAAATAATGCTATCAAAATATTCTCTCTGGTTTTATTATCTATAGATATACATAAAAAGTTTTTAATCTACCATAAACAAGTAATTTAATAATAAAGGATATTTATATATATATATATACATACGAAATATACTAAACATACGTACGTTTATCGATAGGAAACGATTTATATTGCCTGCCGAAACGTTAGGCGGACATTTTCAATATCGATACCATCCTTGAACTCAATAATGAAACAATAAAACGTCTGCTACTGCGATTAGAATATAGGGTAATATACAAAAATATATTTACACAAGCATCTTAATTCAGTAATATTACTTATATTAATTTCAATAATAATTTCTTTATTTAAAATTACACAAATATAAGAATTTAAAAAAATAAATAAGCTTCATGTATCCCGCTCACAGCAGGCAGAGGGAACCGAGTGTTAAGACACTCCGATCCCCACTTTCTGCCGAACTCTGGAGATATTGCGTGTCGAGTGATACTAATTATCTCTACAGATATCACTCTTTTCTCGCTATTCTGATAGAAACCAGCGATCACCACACTGAAAGGGAAAGACAAACGTCTTTGCCTTTCAGTTACATTAGTACCTTAATGGAAATATAATATATTCGTTTAATTTTATTGAATAATTCAATTTTGTAGTTCATTCTTTGTGAAAACTTTCGAAAAATTACTTATAAAAGTAAGGTTAACTTTGTGCTACATTACTGAGAAAAAATCCTAAACTAACTTTATCAATTAAGGAAATTCAATTTTCTCTTGCCTCACAAAATTTCACTTAAGAGTTTACTATTTATTTTTTATGTATATAAGCGATGTGATCTACAAAATTTTAGATTATATAAATACGTCCCCCGTAAAAGAGTATCTTTACAAAAATTTCTTCGATTACGACTTCAATGTGAGTATAATTCCAGCCTTTTATCCGAACACTTCCCCGCTGACAGAAACAGCTATTAGCACTAACAAGATGAAATTGCTCACGAGCGGTACTCAATAGTTCTCTAAGAGTCACTACAAATCTAAATGTAGTTACTTATACTTATGTCCAAAAACATGATTACGTTTAAAGATTTGTTATATAAATAAATATATTATGTTTACCCCTTCGATAATAAATAATTCCTCAAATGGGGGTTGACCATACAACCTTCGCGTTTCCTGTCCCATTTTCCCATGTTGCCTTCTAATAATTCAATATATCTCTCTAATATTCATTCTAATATTCTTCTAATATTCTAATATCTCTCTAATATTCATAAGTCAAGATAATATGTATAAAATATTTAAATGTTATAATAGCTACAGTAAGAGTATTTATGTGTACATACACTCGTAATATTTATTCTTTAAACAATTATACACATCTTCATAAATAAACTAAAATACTCGTATAAGAAGAAGAAGAAGCAACGGGATAGATTTGGTTAAAGCTTACAGACAGTGTCGCTCTCGTTTATGTACGAGAGACGCGCCCTCCAGTGTTTTGCATTAATACTCGCAGGAAATAAGCGAAGTAACGCTTTGTGTCTATCACTTGAGCAAGTGGATTATATTAATAGGCTTTAGCTTTTTCAATATTTCCGAATATATATATATATATATATATATTTAGCTCTACGCTGTATTCCGCGCATCAGGTTAGGCAGAGGGATAACCTAGTGTTAAGACACTCCGTTCCCCACTTTCTGCCGAATTCTGGAGGCTACATAAAAATAATTATTTAAGAAAAGTTTTCGGTATACAGCGTAAATCTGAAAAAAATTACCAAGGGGAAAAAATTATATATAAAACTTATTACAGCAAGCCTCTCTCAGCTACATCAAACAAGTAAGCCTGGTCTAGTGGTTCTACTATTCACCATTGAACTTTTAAATTTAGATATTTTGATAGTTTAAAACTTCTTATATTGTATTCTATATCATTGAAATATATATGATAGATGAAAATTATTTTTATTTGTTTGGATTAAACAATAGAAGCGTACATCAAAGGCCGCCGTAGATTAAAGTTATGTATGTATAGGTTTATGAAATCATAAATTTTATTTATAATATTAATATATTTAATTAGAGGCCAATCGTGGCGGAGGGGCACAAAGTGTGACTTTAAACTCGACTGGTTATGGGTTTGATCCCCACTCTAGAAAAATTAAACATTTATTAAAATTTATATTTCCATTTCTTCATTATTTACTTTCTTTTTATTTTTCACGCTGTATCTTACTTATAGTAGGGTAGTTAAAGTTATTGATTTATCTATATACATATAAAAGGAGATGTTCCCACTCGAATTTTGGCCAGCTGTTTATTTCCATAATGTGAATATCTACGAAGAAGGGATTTTGATAAATTTTAACCCTAAGGTGATGAAATAGGGGTTGAAAGTTTGTATGTAAACTCTTATCAATATTTCATCGAACACGTGTTTTCGAAATTCACCCCTTAAACTGAAAATATTTTCAAAATACTAGTCGACTAGTATATCATAAATTATATTACCAAATATAATTTATATTACAGACTCTTTATAAGAAATTATATTACCAAGACCTACAGTACACACAAGAGTACTCCTCTACAGCCTTTTAAGAAATATTTACCAAGGGACGCCTTTAAGAAATAAGGGTCATTGATACACTAAACCTTTTTAAGTGCTATTTTTCATCCTTAGAGTATATAACACCAAATTGATTACGCCATTAGTTATAAGCGAACTATAATAACCATAATCTATCTATACTTATAATAAAATCGTAACCGTACATGGCAGATATATAATGAACAGAGATTTTTGTCTGTTTATCTATTGATTTGCACACACTAAACGGGTAACCGCTTTAAATATTATATTTTGAGAATCTTCCCTTAACATACAGTTTTTGTTTTATTTCAATCGGATCATAAATAAAAAATATATGAATATAAAATATATAAAATAAAAATAAAAATAAAATATTTTGTGTAAAATTGTACTATAAAATTACTGTTTTATTAAATTGGCTAAAACCAGGCTGTTACCAGGCTGAATCTCTTGAACCATGATAGTTAGATAGTTAAAATTTTTATGGATGATGTATTTCTGTTGCCGCTCTAACAATAAATACTAAAAAACAGAATGATATAAATATTTAACATGCAACAAATATGATTTTTACGTGTTTTTAAATATAATGATAAAGAAGCCTTCGTGCGCGAGCCCGACTCGCACTTAGCCAGTTTAATATATAGATATTGTTTTTAAACTGATAATTTTATTACAATATTAAAATAATCCAGGTATGTAAATAAATAATTGTGTAAGTCCAGCGGACGAAACCGAAAGCTGATCGCTAGTATACAGTAAATTTTCATTTCTCACAAAATGTCATCATTTTATTTAAGAAATACTAAAAATGAGGAAATTAATTTCCAAAACTTGTCGGTTTACGGCTGTAGACTCCACCATGTGATTCATTTTGAGTGGAAAATGGAATTTGCGACGATTTCTGTCTCGTTTGCATAACCTGAACTATATTCGCACATGTTTGAACACTGAGATCCATTCAGTTCGTTGAAGATGAATATTGCCTCAATATTACTTGTAGCTTAGTTTTTTCATATAAGCTTCCAAAAATTACTTATCTATATTATCTTGGTTTAGATGTCAAAGGCATTTAATTTTTTTTGCAAATATTTTTCTTTGTTAGGCATAAAATTAACGAGCCTTTAACATTGAGCTTTAAGTTTGAATAAATAATTTTTAAAAAATCTTATAATATAAGTGTAATATATTTTGCCCATAGTAATAAAAGATAAATAAATAGTTTACGTTACTCGTAAGATATTTAAGTCTGGCAATTTACGGATTTGCAATGTATGCATTAGAGATTGCTCTGTAATCTCTGTATATGATGATAAGACACATCTAGGGTACTATATTTTGGTTAATTTACAATATACTCTTAGAGTCTCTTATTAAGAAGTTCATATTAGGTTGTTTTTAATATGTGCACTTAATATAAGGCTTCTTGCGTAATTTACTTGGTCACAGCGTGAATTATAGTAAAGTGTTTTAAGAAAGCTCATACATTCTGCAGTAACATGTTTCTATTTAGTTTTCAATAAATTAACGAAATTTTTGATTTTAGCAAAGCTCAAAACGAAAAAATATTCCTTCAGAGTGATCAAGTGATCTGACCTAGTTGCGAACTTGTAATTAGTGGCACAGTGAAAGCTAAGAGCTACTGATGTTTGAATGTTTTCAAGTATAGCGTGCTAAGTAGTGGACGTAAACATACAACAAAAGCAAGGCGGTCGCGCTTTTAACAAAGGCGAGAAAATTTAAAATTTTAAATATTTATTTTTATTTTAAACGGGAATCCTGAAACAGGAAACGGGAAACTTGTGCCACTGCGCTACGACGGTCTTTACTTATTTTAACAATATATGTGTAAACGAGAGGTGTCTAAAATAAAATGTAAACGATAAGTGATTATAAAAGAACATAAGGTACTTAAGTAACTGACTAACTTAAACCTTGACTAAGATTTTTTCAGATATTTTCTTTATCATGAACATGTATATAAATGTCAGAAAAAAAATAAAATAATTGTAGTGTATCTAAACAAAACATAATTGTGTTAAAATTTTAAACAACCTTGAAATCATACAGACAAAAAATATTCATAAAAATTTACATAATTATTCAATTTTTTTGTCTATTGTTTGATATGCTTATATCCAAATACAAACACATAAATATTCATTCATCAGGATTAAGATCGTTCAATTTGACAAGTATTGAACAGCACCTTTATAAAATTATAGAAAAAATAAAATTTCATATAAAAAATATATAGCTGAAATCTACCAAACTCTTAATACATAAGTAATAGATTCCCATTTCGCTACATCGAAAGCGCTTTTTGAAGGTACCCATGTAACATGTATCGACCTGGAAACACCGCCGCGGGTAGGCTATTCCACAGTTCCGTGGCGCGTGGAAGGAAGTACCTACGAAACCGTACAGTAGTGGAGTGCCACGTATCCAGGTGGCACTCCACCTGGATACGTGGATGATATTTGAGCTTGTTAAGTACTGTGCGTTCTCTACCCAATTTATTCCCATGATAAATGCGGCAAAGAACGCACAGCGATTAATAATAATACTATTAGGTTGATAATTATAACAACGTGCTCAGACATTAGTTCAAAAGCAACAGGCCGACTACATTAGGAGTTGCGGCTCAGCCCAAGCATATACCCGACGGATTAAGGATTAAAACTACAGCAACTTCAAGTTGACTTCAAACCCTCTAGAGATAAGAGCTTTCACATTAAGATTCTTCATTCTTAACAACTTTAAATATGTAATTTCTACTTCTATAAATATGTACATACATTTGTATACATAATAAACGTAAATAATATACGTAAATGCATATAATTTATTATCGATATAAATCATTCCATAGAAAAAAAAAGTTTCTCAATATTTCTCTACCAATTTCTTTGAGTAATTACGTTTTAATACGTGAATATGTTTAGAAATTAATGAGGGAAATCAAAAAGCTGTTATATTACAAAAGCAATTTTCTCAATAATAAGGTTCCAGTTTCAACGACGAGAATGTGTGATGAGAAATATTAAATTGCACATATTTTTATATTAGAGAATACAAAAAATATCTTCATCGTCTATTAAAAAAAATACTAAAAACATATTTATTGACAAGAGGAAGTCGTGTGGAGTTGAGTTATTATTCATGTTATGTGTTCAACCCACAATCGAATGAATTATTTTTATTTCCTCGCTGTGGTAAGAAGGCAAAGCGTAGGACAAAGACGTAGATTCCCGCCACTAAACGCGCAATATCTCAAAAGATATATATATATTTGACGTGTATTGGTTCCCCCTGCCCGTCTTGCTATGTAGAAATCTAACGCTATGTAAAGCTATGCGTATAAGCAGATAAGTATAAATTTACTGCCTATTACTTTAAATTAGATAATAAATAATGTTAAGCTATATATTGGGATATCTCCTAATATATATGTATGCAAATATTAAATAAATTCAGCAAAAAATAAAACTTAAGTGTACAATAATATTTATTCGCCTGTATAAAAGTAAATTAAATCGATTTCACAAGAGCACATCTCGCTGTAATTGCCAGGAATCTTCCGACACTTGACTCTCTATCGATATCTGACTTGAGATTCCTTCTCACAAAACTGATTGAATAATGGATTTTTCAATTTCTTATTTTATTTGTTATCTAAATATCATTCATGGTATATCATTATATACACGTCTACATAGTTAATCTACTTACATAAAAGTTATAGTATGGAATTTGTAGTTTGTTAAAAAAATTGTTAATATCAAGCTTCTAAGTCAACGCAATCAAAACATACGTTTTGCTGAATTTTGTATGAAATTTGCCGCGTAATGGAAATCTATATTATAGGCAGTAGCAAATCTAAACTATAAGTAGAAGTCTTAGTAGTATCAGTATTCTACGGGAAGTATCCCGTGGACCACTAATTTAGAAGTTTGGCAATAATTTCATAGAAAAATCATTACAAACTAACAATTATAGTTGATTTCACAAACTCAAGTACTTTTATAAATTGTAATTCTCGTTGACTTACAATCCTGAAATTCGTACGGAACTCTCGGTACGCGAGTCCGACTCGCATTTGACTGGTGCTTTCCTACACAAAAAAAAGTAAAAAATATGCTAAATTATTGAATGCTACCTACTGTAACGACACTTTATATGAAGATATATATATATACGCACTTATTACGTACGTTCTATCCAATACAACTAATATACACACACGTGTGTCAAATAAAAGAGAAATCGCTTAAATGCTTGGTATGTGCTTGTTGAATATCACAGAAACTCTCAAAGGTAGAGAGAATTTTATTTTTAGTGCTTCAAAGTTAAAGAAAATATGTTTTAGAATATATTTATGTGACGTTAAAGGTTCAATTTTATTATTGAAACGACACAAGAGAGGTAGTTTCATATTATGTTATTGTAACTTGGAGTTGATAAGTATAATTTTAGAAGTTATTTTTTATTCGTACAAATAAATGTCAGCATAATTAGCAATATCAACAAAAAATACTTTTTTTTTTTCAGCTACACGCTCAGAGGCAGTAGGCAGAGGGAGCCTAGTAGTAGAACTCTGCTCCTCACTTTCTGCAAAATTCTCGAGGCATTACGTGTTGAGTGGCAGTATTCAACGCCGAGCTTTGCCTCGACACCGGACCAAAGAAATGGAAATATACATTTAAATAAATACTTCATCTCCTCGAGTGGAGATCGAACCCGCTACCAGACGGCTTTACAGCCACACTTCTCACGTCTCTGGCCTCAATTTTTATATTTATAATAAATAGGACTTTTTATATAATCTTCAATAGTATTATTCTTTAATAACAGTATACCAGTGAGGAGTGTCTTAATAGGAACGGAGTGCCTTAACACTAGGTTACCAGGTTCCCTCAGCCTACCCTACCATGTGCAAGAAGCTAAAATAATTTCACTTGTAAGTCATATTCATATATCATTGATGGTTTGCAGTGTAAATATTTAATATAGTATTCGATTTCTGGTCACGATAAGGTCCCTTTTGTTCTCTCGCAATAAAAAATAGATCTGAATTTAAAATAATAAAATATAAACGTAAACTCAAACAAAAACAATAAAAACACTCTATTGAAGTACAGTTTGGACTTACTATTGTTCTGAATAAAATTTTTAATGCCGCAGGATTTGAGCTTGATTTTAGAATAAGTCAAAGGCAAAAAATTCTATAGAATAAAAATTATTACACACAACATATATATATTTATAATCTCTAAAGAATAATATATACTTACTTATATATGTAAATATTAGTAACAACTAAATTGTCAACTGCCTGATGTCCTTTACTAACTGTAACACCAAAACTGTTTAAACACAGTAGCCACGAGTATTTCTGAAAAGGGTGAAGAGTGCGTCTGTACAAGATCCGACCCAACGTCATGTTCCTTTAGGTGGACAATAATCTCTTCTGATAGTGACCCTTTTAGTAACCTATTTTGGAGGCTAAGTATTTTCCTTACCTCCAAATATTTTATTTTTTACTTTAAAAGGTAGGACATGGGACCTACTTATCATGTTTTTTTTCTGTTTTAAGCTTTCCACTACTTCAGTTGTCTTGCCTCTTATGTTATAGATGATAATAAATATATTTTTTTATAATTTAAAATGAAAAAAATACCATAAAGAGCTTATAATGACGTTAAATTTAGTTTATTTCATAAAGATATCTTCAATAGATACTGTAGCATTGACATTTTCGTTAAGGATTGTAACCTCAGTTGTTGTTACAGGTAAAAAATGCTATGTCGCTACTATGAATAAAAATCAGTAAAAACAATTCGTTAGATGCAAGTGTAGAATTTTTATGCTCATATATATCATTAAATATATATTATGACTTACTGTTGAGGACAAAATCTCAAAAAAAATCTCAGCAATTACAAAAAAATCTTCATCTTTGAATAACTCATTAAGCGTAATTTTATAGCAGATGCGTATCGACTTCCATTCAATCTGTGTTTATGAGATAACAAACTGAAGTGACTGTGCTCTCTTCACCATACCTGACCTACTTTTTACGTTTTTTTTTTACAGAAATTGTTTCATCTTCTAGTAAATTACCTAAGAGCTATGCAAATTCGAAAAAGTTACTCAAATATAACATTTACTTAATTACTTAAGCTAAGTACACTAAATACATAAATCATAAAATCTGAGTAGGTAGTTTTTTTATGAATTAATCGTGGCACAAGGGTACTGCGTCTTACTATGATCATGATAGAAGAGGTTTACCATCCGCACTTGAACGATTATATTTTAATCGCTTTTTTTTCCCAGCCCTCGTAAGACAAAGATGGATATTGAGTCCTGCCACTCAACAAAAAATCTAGTATTCGCGCAAAAACCGGAAAACGGAGTGTCTTGATTTCCTTCTTTTTACTATAATATATTGTTTTTTTTTTTTTACTTTTTTTAGGTTCACGCTGTATCCTTTAATGCACATGTATGTATGCAAATAGCAGAGTAGACAGAGAAAACCTGATAATCTAGTGCTAAAACAGTCCATTCTCATAAAGACACTTCCATTCCCACTTCTTACCGATGAGAGTTGAGTGGCGCAACTAAAAGCCGCGCTTTGACTGGTTTCCCGACCGTGGATGAAAAAAAATATATCTTTCCCCCCTACAGGAAGTATCCACAATCGTGTTTACAGCCGCATACTTGTAACCAAATTGTAAGCTACAATATAAGTAGAATTTTATATCAATAGTTGGTTATTCACTTCGCGTACGTCCGATTCCCTTAAGCTATTCCTAGTAAATTTAATATAACTTCGACGTTCCTGAAAAGGTTGCAGTCATTTGGGGGTTTGTCTAATATGTTTTTATTTGTAAAAAGTAAATGTGATGTTTACAAACCAACCGAAGTCGGTTTATATATATATAGACTTCGGGACTTACAGATCATCCATAAGAACTTGGATAACTTATAAATTCTATAATGGAAAAAGTACAAAATATTATATGCATACCATTCATTCCACATATGTATTTCGATTTTTTTTTTCATCATTTCATCTATTTTCACAATGACGTAGTTCTTCGGAAGCAGCCCCATGCTACTTTTTAGCCAAAAAAGCTTATTGAGCTTATTGATAGTATAACTGGCGTTGACGATTTATAATTTATTTTTTCTATATAGTATATGTCACACTTGCTGACGCCAAATATTATATTAAAAAAATATATCAACATTATTTCTCCAGGATATAAGTCAAAATAAAACAACTAAGACATATATATAATTTAACACTCAATCACCTAAATGTTTAAATATATTTTGAAAATCAGAGATTCCTTGTTTCATATTGTAATTTTATGTTTAAATCCTAAACACTTTTGCATTTTGTATTTGCGTTAGTGAATCTCTATTGCAATGCCAACTAATACTAAATACTCCTTTGAAAAGTTTACATACATACATTAGGTAAATTAATCTCCGCCATTTTGTGATTGAGTCAACAAAGTCGATACAAAGTATATCTACCGGATTAAATAGTACGTCATTTAACCTCCACACGTCATAAATAGATATTAATTATATTGAAGCCAATCAAGGCGCATGGGCACAATTCCTACTGCAAGAAAGGAAAAAATAATATTTTAATTTTTCTCACTCTGGTGTCGAGGCAAAGTGGCGGTGAGTTTCACCAGTCAACATGCAATACCACCAGGACGGAAAACGGAATTATTTTAATGGGAACGGAGTGTATTCACTAGGTTCTCACTTTCCCTCTCCACTTAAAAAAATAAACATTGTAATTTTATGTACTGAGGATATTTATTATTATTTTTAATATATATCTCACTAAGATGATTAAGTGAGTTAATATTTATTTCTATTTTTTTTACTTTTTAAGTTTTTTTATTTGTATTATTATAAAACATGCAAAAATGATTAAAATAATAATTAATATATCTTAAATATGATTATAGATATAGCCTTAAGTTTGTGCTATTGTAACTTATACCTATTATAAACAAGCGACATTTCGATTTTTTGGCTTCACAATAATAACTTCACAGTAATAGTATGGAACTAGTCATTAAGTCCAAGTTTACATAAATAAATAGACAAAAGTACCGGATAATTTATAATTAAAGTGGAATTCTCTAATCTTGTCCCACAGACGATCAAATTCATCTGTGGGTCGGTGGTAAGTTGTAAATCAAATTATTTAAAACTATGTTAATGGTATATTACTATTCGTTTTAAGTACTTATATTATTCACTATCTTTCATATATTATAATTACTCATCAAATTATATTACATCAAAAATCCGATTTGTTCTTACATACCGAGTCTATGTAAATACTTAGGTTGTTACTATAAACAAACGCCCAATGTGTAATGTAGAGATGAACAATTTATATTTAGTTTACTTTATGTGTAGGCTTAGTCTCCCGATTCTTGTATAGAAAACCGTTGTATTGAAAATTGGATATTTCTGTAAATTGCTTGTATAATATAATTACGTAGATGCATATAAGCATTGTATAGAACCAATATTGCCGAATTTGCGACATTATTAAATTACATTATTAAATGTAAAAATTTGTAAATGAATAGAATTTTTCTTCAGATTTAGCTCGTGTAAACGAATCAAATACTATTTATTTCATTTTAAATTACATCATAAAATTTCTGGATAACCAATGCTTGCTCCAAAATCTAACAAGTGAAATGCTTTATAAGCTCATTTAACGTAATTAATTCATGATCAAGAAGCACTTTCGACAACTTACGAGTGTCTGTTTACAAGTGTATTTTCCTACTTTCAACAAATATAGCAGAAGATCGTATATTACTCAGACTCACCTTAATGAAATTATGTGTTAGGTATTTCATTTAAAGCTTAGTGTCCTTACTTATAGGATTTTGTACTTTACATTAATAATATTTAGAATGTTGTAACTTCTTCTCTCCTGTCCATAGAGTACAGCGTAGAGTAGAAATAACGTAAAGTTTTAACACTTCATCCTGACTGAACTCATTTTATTTAACTATTTAATTATATATATGAACATAGAACGTCTAGTTTTAAGTTAGTACCAGCGACTAATGCCCAAAGCAATATTTACATATTGATGAAATATGTATTAGATAACAAAAGGTATGGAACGCAAGTCTATAGTGTTAGAAATAGTAAATAAAAAGAAACCGTGAGGCCAGCGTGGTGCAGTGGCACAAGGGTGTGACTGTAACGCGATATTTGTGATCGATTCCTCACTCGAGGAAGTGAAATATTTATTTACGTTTATATTTACATTTTCTTCGCTCTGGTGTCGAGGCAAAGCGCGGCGTTGAGTTCTGCCACTCAACACGCAATGCCTCCAGAATTCGGCAGACAGTGGGGAACGAAGTGTCTTAACACCGAAGTTCCCTCTGCTTACCCTAGTGTAAGCGGTGTACAGCGTCAAGCTGAAAAAAAAAAAGAAACACGTTCTCTGTTGTGCGCAACGCAACGCCATTCTTTATCGGGAAGGAGGAAATTGTGGATGTTTCATTAAATGTAGAAAAACAAGAAACAAAATAATAAACAAAGTGTTTGAAAAAAATTCAGTACAACGTAAGCGTATTTTTTTAACATCAGAGATTTCTTTATTTAGGAAGAAAATGTTTTCTTTCAAACATATTCTTCTAAAAAATTATAGTGACACAAATCATTTTCGATGTCGTTTTGTATGCTACTGTCATTTCAGATTTTTTTTTATTATTAACATTTAACTTCTTAGTAACATTGACGTTGTCAAATTTTATGAATTGCAAAAGAAACTACATTATTAGAACAGAGGAATCCTCCTAGTTTTGCAATAAATCAGCTTCACGCTGTATCCCGCACACAGCAGAGTAAGCAAGGTTTGTAAAAAACAATATTAATCATGTTTATTTTATTGATTATTAAATAATTTACACGTTTATAAATAAAAGAGTTTTTAATATTCTCGATCTTATTAAAAAGTAATAAAGATATTTTTCAGGTCTGCCCTCTCAGCTCCCGTCGGCATCTCTTAATAGCACATACCCTTCTGAGCTCGAAGCAAAAAAAATTAAATATTCACGCAAAGGGAATTATTTTTTTTTATTTACAATAAAAAAAGACAGCTTTACACTATATCCCGTATTTAGCAGAATAAAGAGTAAGAGACTCTGTTTCTTAAGCACCGGACAATATTCGTAGACTTCGACGTCGCGGAAATAATCTTTACCCTTTGAAATTAAATTAATATACTTTTTAATTTATATTACAGTTAAATATTAATTAATATAAAATTACACAATTATATTTGTAATTTTATTAATGAAATATTTTGAATATTTCACATTTTATCCGTTGTTAAGGTAATGAGTTAGATAAATGATGGAAAGATAACTTGTCCCTACATGCTTTTGAGAAACTTTTCCATAGCATAATCATAAGCTAATAAAGTTCTTCGTAATATTAAGATTAAATAAAAAAGTTTCTATGAGATAATTGTATTAGTATTTCCGTAATACAATTTTGCCAACTCTCCAAGTATGTTGAATGCCTCATGATTAATATAATAAACGATAATCATACGATTTACATATTCCAGATAAATAATAATCTAATAATAGTTATTTTGATTCGTAACTGTCTAAATTTAATATATATCCAATTATAATAATGACTATGTAACATAATATATAATATTTTTGGATACAAATTTTAATCACTGCGGGCCTAATTAAGATAAACAATAATTATGAAAATAAAATATTGCGCGTTTTGTTGATAATTTCACAAAACAGAATGTATAAAGTGTCTTCTTAAAATATGTTTACCGCAAGTAGATTTGATAATATCTATAAAAAAAAATTAAATCGATTATACTGTCGATAATCAGTATATGATTGTATTTATATTGAAATATTCCCGTTAATTCCTATCGCCGTTAACTTAAAAATATTATAAAATTTAATATTTGAATAACTTACCCAGCAGCACCAAATCAGGTGAAATTATTTGAATACAATGTTTATATATACGTTTTACCAATATTTAAAAGTCATATTCAATAAATTTAACTAAAACTTATTTCACTGAACACTTTAATTATCAATAGCAAACACATTTAATAAATTTTAATTATATTTTTTACATAATTATTTTTTACTAATAAAACCCAGGTAGCAATAGATGGTCATTAATGAATAGACTACTTAATTGCCGCCAAAATTACACAGATAATAAATATTTTAAAATACTTTTCGCGACAGCCAGCTTTGCCGCGCTCGGTGTTCGTAAGCGTGCGGTCGGAGTGACACTGTTGACCCGCCGCTCTTCTATCGCGATTTGAGTTCTGAATGAGGAATCGCGCAAACGTCAAATGTGTATACAGCCCTATAATGTACGAAGTTTTTAACAATGTTTTTAGTAAGATTAACTATTAATTATACCGCTGTCTGTGGCTCTTACACTAGTTATTTTTATTGAATGATTAATTTTAAATTCACATACTAACTGTGTTTATGTTTATATTAACCAAAAATACTTTGGAATGCTTGATGTTTACATGAACATTCATTGTTTATTTTTATTAAAAACCAAATAATAATAATAGAGTCGGTTGTAGAGCAGTTCTTAATATTTTAATTTTTTCGCTCTGGTAACTAGGCCAATCTGGGTGCTATGCCTCGTCACTGAACACGCAATGCCGATAATTCGATGGAAAATGTGTAAGAAAGTGTGTTAATAGATATGACAAACAAAAATACTAACGTAACGCAAAACTTCAAGTAAATCAATTATCATTCATTATTTTAGAATATTTCGTTACGTTAAGCCATTATCTCATGGGAAAATGTACCATGCTGGTGTGTTTACAAAAACTGTTGACGTCAACAATGTTCTCAGTATAGTAACACACCATATTTTGAATTTTTCGATAATATGTATTTGTATATTAATAAATCTAATAACATGAAAGTAATTAATTTATATTGTGAGAAATATCTCCAGTTATAAATAAACTATGCATTAATTACTTAAACTGATGTTTAATCGCGAAAATGGAATTCGTAAATATTAGCCAGCATATATATATATATATATATATATATATTACGTCAAGTTTATACGTATACACATTTCTCTATTCGTTAAAGTTCATTTTCATTAAATTAAGAGTTTGTGCGTATATAAATTTATTATAACAAAATATATGCTATATATCTTTCCTATCCTATATGTATCTACGGGCCTTTGAATATTTCATTAATAAATTGAAACTACTGATAATAATGATTAGAAACTGCGAGTACCTACTTGATAAGCTTACGTTTGTTTTTTTTTATTGGCTGTCTTTCGAGTCAACACTTTTTCTCTTTAATTTAATCAGGCGCGGTCGCAGCCTAAAATTTTGTCACTAACATAATAATGTGTCGACTAAAGTAGACTATAGCACAATATACTAACTTAGCTTCAGGCTGTATCTAGTGGCGTAGTCAGAGGGCGAAACGCTACGGTCTCTGCATACCTCATTCGCCTCGTCCAGTGTCATCAACTTCTTGTCCTCCGGGTATCCTCATGCTTTTTACGTGACCTTCCTCCAGTATCTTTGATTCTGTTTTTGAAGGTCAACCGAGGTAATGTAATTAATTAATTCACTGTTAATTCACTGCGCCACGATGGAATTTAAAGACGGCCTCGTTCTTATATTCGATAGATCGATATATATATATCAGCTTCACGCTGTATCCCGCACACAA
The DNA here is from genome assembly GCA_037355905.1 of Heliconius aoede. Classification (NCBI taxonomy): domain Eukaryota; kingdom Metazoa; phylum Arthropoda; class Insecta; order Lepidoptera; family Nymphalidae; genus Heliconius; species Heliconius aoede. The sequence continues at coordinate 633,929 of JBAIZZ010000087.1, read as the reverse complement.
CAGAATAGGCAGAAGGAACCTTGTTTGATTAATACACTTCGTTCCCCACTTTCCGCTGACTTTTTGGAGTTATTGCGTGTTGAGTGACGGAACTCAACGCCGCTCTTTGCCTCGACACCAGAGCGAAAAAATGAAAATATAAATGTGTCATAATAACCGTAATAAATATTTTTGAGACATACTATTCACAACATACGTGTTTTTTATTTAGGAGCCGCACATCATTGTCGTTGAATTATCATTTAATAATCGGGGTAACTGTATACCCTTTTATAATAGAATCCCAGAAAACTTCCCAGCCTGTTCTATATCATAATTTTAAAAACTTATTAAAAAACGTTTGTGTTAAAATTTATTAGCAAATTAATAGTTTTATAAATGATAACTCTCCGTGGAAATGAAATGCGCGTCTGTATCAAAGGTATCATTGTCACTAGTAATTAAATGTGAATTTGTAAATAATTGTTCTTTTTAGGTCTGAGGCATTGTCTTTAGTGAATTGATAGTAAATTATTTGACGTTCAAGAAATATAACTTTTTAATTTGAACAAAATTATTTAAATTTGACTTGGCTATAAGAAAGAATTGAATAGTTAATTAGCAAAACAACAATGAAAATAAAACTCATTAAAGGCCAATATTAATAAAATAAATTTACTTTAGATAAAAAGAAAATTACTATCAGTAAATATTTTTTTCAATACTTAATAAGATTTTAAAAACATTATTTGAAGTACTAATTAAAAATGTTTCTAGATACTTTGTATAAGATTACCGTTTTTTCTTACAGACTTGATGATTTCCTAGCAACTACTTCAATTAAAAATTAATTATTTTGTATATAGAAGATATATACTTATAAATATACTTAAAAATGTTTTACTGATATTAGTAATTAATAAATTTTCGTATTTTGAATGTAATATTAGCAGTCAAACCTCTTTGGCTGTACTGAATGTAGCTGGCTAGTTTTAATACCATTAAATGTGACATTCTGAAAATACAATAAATAAATAAAAAAACTAATTCCCGCTGTTTTTCAATTGTTTTTCAAGCAAGAAAAATGAACGTATGTGACGCAGAAATTCGATTTTTAAAATTTTAAAAATTTTATTACAAAAAAGGTAAAAATGCGACAAACGCCGCGAATAAAATTTGCGCGATTTACGAACCTAATTAATGCTCGAATCAATAAGAATAGAACAAATGTGGTCAAAGCGTTTCAAATCTGGAAGTTTTAATGTGAAAGATGAAGTTTGCTCTGCCCTGTTACAGATAAAATCTGTGACATCTTTGAGAAAATGGAGCAAGATCGACATATTACTAGGTATTACATTGCTGAAGAACTAGATGTTAATCATTAAACAGTTTCACGTCATTTACGAAAGTATATGGGTACAAGAAAGACTTGACATTTGGGTACTACATGGTCTCAGAGAAACCTAAACGAGAGAAACCTAAGGCAACGTGTTTCCATTTGCGATTTTTTGTTGAATCGTAACAATTCCGAATTCCGATTTCTTAAACGATTGATTACGGTTGAAAAATACTTTTGCCCCAACCTATTATTTTGAACATCTGTGGAATTTATGTACAAATATACATAAAAAAATTATCAAAAAAACTGTTTACTTTACTTTAGTTCAAGCATAGACTTGGTCGTCATATTCATTATTTTGGATAGGATCAATTATATTATATAAATATATATGCTAAAGAGTAAAGAATTTCATAGTAAAGAATATTGAACGTAATAGGTAAAAATGTCTGTGACAAATTGACAGCTAGCAGCAAGGTAACGCGGTAAATATCATCACCTAAAAAGTTTTTCAAAGGAGAATATTATTAATCAGCGAAATTCAAAAATTCTCGATTGAGTCACTTCATTCGGTTCATCTCTCCCACAAGGGTGCTTCAAGCGCACGAGGCACTCAACCTTTTATTTTTTGTGAGAAAAGTAAAAGTATTTAATTAATTTGATTTTATTTGTTAAGTAAACCTATTCTCAAGTTTATAAGCACTGTTTTTGGTGACTAGATTGATGTTATATTATTATTATAACATCAATCTCATGGTAAAATTACTCTTATACTCTTATGCTATATAAGCTTATGGTAAAATTTGTTTTGTTTCTCTGCTCTCTTTAAACAAAGACTTGACGACGAGTTCTTTCTACCTTACAATATTTCGAATTGCGGAGGGTTTCAGCTTTATGCACGATACAGCGTAATTTTTGCTTGAATATTATTTGAAAGCTTAACTTAACAATAGAGCGCCAGGGGATAAGGATTCGACTTAGTTAAGTGATGTTCACGTTAACTCCGATCCCTTTTGTGTATTCATAAATGAAATTTCCATATCAATAAATTTTCACTTGGTCTTGAAATTGTATTGCACTACAAAATGATCGGTAATTTAAATTAAAACTTAAATGGCAATTAAACAAAGTGGTATAATTATTGCTGTTAGTGCTTGTAGTGCCTGTTACGGTTGGAAGATAATTACAAAATTGCTTTTGTCTCAGCGCGAGGCTTAACGATAAATTAATATATATATTTAGATCGAGTACATTCCTGTACTTAAGTGTACAATAACTAGGTCTTCAGATGACCAACACTGAACAGTGAACATATATAAATATATTTAATATTTGCTTATACATATAAAACCAATGTAATGTTACCATAACAGACCAACAAATGACTTGTGGCTAAATTGTTATTATAATCAGGATTTTAAGCCAGTCGTGGCGCAAGGACACAAGCGTGTAACTGTAAACACGACAGGTTGTGAGTTCGATTCCCATCCGAGAAAATAAAATTTTCAACATTTTCATTTCCTCGTTCTAGTAACGAGGCGAAGCGTGGCGTTTCACTATTCAACACGCAATACATCCAGAATCCGGTGGAAAGTGGGGAGCGGAGTGTCTTAACACTAAGCTCCCTCTGTCTACGGGAAGTTAAAAATATACATAAAGAACAGTCAAGCGGTGGTTTTAATTTAAAAAAATAAAAATTATATTGAATTAAGAATAAGAATGGAACAAAGCAACATAAAAATATAAAGGCAATACAGTGAAAATGTGTCAAGTCTGATATATGTTTAGGCGCTTAGTTACTTGCTAATAACATAATTCCGTTGAAATCCGCATGTCACGTAAAAAGCATGAGGACCCTCATGCTTTTTACGTGACCTTCCTCCAGTATCTTCAGATACTGTGTTTTCGAAGGTCAACCGAGGTCTCCCCTTACCTTCTATCACTTGTTTACTTTTATATAGTTCATAATCTCAACATCTACATTGTTTCACCTTATATGTAGTGTATACCAAAAGTGGCCAGCAGGTACATTAACAATGACTAACTAGGTGCTTTGACGTAATAGATATTCATATAGATATCTAAGGAGCCATCCATAAAACACGTAAGGCTCTATCTAAAAGAGGGGAAGGGTTCGGCAAAAATGTCACGAGTATTTATTTTAAAAAATGCTTGAATTAAATAGTTTGATTTTATTACCTTATTCGTGTTTCACAAATTATACAGGGTAGATTAATAAAATTTAACTGTGAATAAGTGGATGAAACATGAATCGTTGAAGTTGGCAACTTGAAGGTTATATTTGAAAATCTCAGCCTCAGGCGAGTTGAAAATTTTATTTGATGTCTATATTCCCGTTACTTATTCCTTATTCATGGCGCTATCCCGAAAAGTTCCCTTATGAATTGCTTCATCTCTTCTATAGCAAAACGATGTTCTCAATATTAACGATACGATACAAATGAAAAGAAAATAAAAATCTGTATTATATTTCCTTTAATGCCTACTTATTATACGGTACAGATTACAATGTCAACTTTGGAAAATCTGACAGCTTCATTTATTTTGCTTAATAAGATTATTAAAAAAGATTACTGGTGAGGTGTCTTAGTGTAGGAGCACAATGGTTGTCTGTAATCGCAATGATTGCGGGTTCGATTCTCAATTTGGGAAATAAATTATTTCTATTTTCTCATTCTGGTAACAAAATTAAGCGCGGCGTTAAGTTTCACCACAAAAAAATGCAATATCTCAAAAATTTTTCGGTGGATGGAGACCAGGTTCTTATCACTAGGTTTCTTCTGCCTATTTTATATATTTTATTACATACATTAATATATTATATACATTATTATATATAAAAATAAAGAAATAAATAAAATTTAATGCTACTACTAAATTTAATGTAAAGTACTTTACTTTACTTCATTAATGATATACGAAAGATATACGAAAACTGTTTAGTCTTTCTTGTATGGAATTCTGTATATGGCAAGAAGCCAATAACTTGTTATTGTTAACTTAACTGCTGTTTGTTTAATCTATGCAACAGCAGCGGCGTTCTACTTCACCTATCAAATATTTGACAACTGAATTCAAGACAATTATAGCAATATCAAATCAAATCGTATACATTAGATTTTGAGTTAATTTAATTATAACTTAAATAAACTATTTATTATGATATTTTGAGGTATTTGAACCGTATCTTTTAATGAATTTAGTCAGTCTTGCCAGTTAAGTAGTAAAATCATTTCCTCGAGTGGGATTTGAACCCTCAACCTATCGCACTTTCACGAGTGTGACCCCGCGCCACGACCGGTTCTAGGTATATCTGGTGCAATATTACTTTATATTCAAGCGCGTTGATATTATATAATTTTTTCATATTAATTTATTTAAATATAATAGTTGAATAACAAATAAACTTTGTCGAGTGACGTGACAACTTGAGTAAGAGTTGGCAACATGCAAAAGGTTGATAATATCGTAGACTGACATCTGAACGAGATATTATTTTAATGTTTTTTATTCAACGTAACGTATAAATTTTACATGTAATAAAATTGCAAGTGATCGCTGTCTGTCTGCACATATATTAGTAACCGATAAATATTCTTCGAGTCATCTATAATAAAGGACATATGTAATAAAACTCAAAAAAAAATTTTTTATAAAGTTTGTCTGTCCGTCTTGTTTTATTTGTTATGTCTCGCTAATCTCAGAAACAACTCTCTTAGTAACTAAAGTAAAAAAAAATATTTCCTGTAATTGTATAGTAGTGTTTGTCATGTTTTTATCATAAATATTTATGAAATGAACAAATTCTTAGGTTACTTTTAGACACTTTTAAGCTATAGTAAGGCTGTATGATTCAGTAAATCTAAATATTCATGCCGTCTAATTTATATAGCTCTATAACGAGTCAGTGAACTGTTCGTAGGGACTGTTAGTATTTCACATGCATATTGTGTTGCAGGTAACGTCTAGACATACACACACACACGGCACACTGCAGAATAAGCATAGAGAACCTCGTGTTAACTCCGTTACCTATTTTCCACCGAATACTGGAGGCATTGCATGTCGAGCGGCGGAACTCACCGCCGCGCTTTTGCCTTGACTACCAGACCGAAGTAATGAAAATCGTGAATTATTGTAATTATTAATATTAAATAAATCAAAATATATCGGTTGTTTCCCGTTGACCTATAATTATGAAATTGATACGGAACACTTGACAACTTGATTCGTAAACAATCATTTATTTTTTTAAAAGCCATATAATGTATATATATCATTTATTAGACACATAAATTTAAATATTTAATAAAGTCAAGGTTAAAATAACAAGAGAAATGCCGCGAATCATCTTTATCTTAATGGCGATCTTTGAATTAATAACGTTACGAACAATCTAATGACAATACTTAATTTATTTTTATAACATTATGTAACTTGCATTTGAAATTCATAATAATTTGATTCTCGATTCCATGCTATATGGTAAGCATTTCTTATGTGAAACTAACAAAGTTATTTTAAGTATTTCACAATGACCTTGAATGAGCAATAGAGACATAGTATCTAAACTGTAATTTTGTACCCAGAATTTCAAATCTCCACGTATGATCAATTTTCTTCTAATTATTTTAAGTAGGTAAAAGCTTACGATTCACGCAAAAGCTACTTGCCCCTAATCTGAAGCCTTAAATTCTGATATACAAATTATGTTATGAGTAAATAAATAATGGCCAACATAATTTCGTATTCCCTTTGAATCATCCATTGTGTATCGTACTTTACGCTCAGTTATTCACTGAATGGCTCTCAATACCATGCTTCAGTGATTGGGCTGTGACATGCCCATAAAACCACTTAAATCTCTACGTATGATTAAAATGTTAACTTAGCCTTTGTTTGTAAATCATATGTAATGATAAACATAAATAGAGAAGCTAAATAATATATATTACTTAATTCATTTATCATAAGATTTAAAGAGAGCAGTCGTGGATTCGGTGGAAAGTGGGGAACGGGGAGGGAAACAATACGTTCCCTCTACCTATAAATAAGTGCGCCTGCTATGTGCGGGATACTGCGTGAAAATGAAAAAAAATAAGATTTAAATAACGTGAAATCGCAAAATAGTCAAAAGCAATAGATAGTAAAATTACTACTATGTTTCTAATTTTGTATTATATTGAAAACTATTCCTTATTTCTAGAAGTCATTGTTGAGTATATATCAAGTTCAAAGTATTTAATTTTTTTTTATCACCTTCACGCTGTATCCCACATACAGGAGGGTAAGTAGAGGGTAACTTAGTGTAACCGGCGGAACTTTGCCAGGCTTTTGCCTTGGTGCCACAACGAAGAATAAACATATTAATACATAATACCTAATTCATTCCCTCGAATCGAGATCGAACCTACAACCGCGTTACGGTCACATCCTTGCGCCCCCGTGCCATGACGACTTTTACTGTTTTGAATAAACGTATTTATTTACGATCTAGTTGACTTGTCAAAATACGTTAGCGATATACATTACATTCATTCACGATAGAGAAGTCCATGGACATCAAGAGGAACCTATTGTCTGTTTCACAAGACTCATGTTTGAAAATTCTGTCAAACCAATGTTAAAAGATTTGTAAATGCAAAACGTATACAATGTAGTAAGATTCAAAATGTTACGTGAGATAGTTTAACAGGATTGGGTCATAACAGTTTGTTTTTTCCTTTCATTTGGCTACTACATTTTTAAATTACGTAGAATTAATGATATTGGAAATATTAGTAAATATTTATTTTTAGAAAAAAAAAAAATGCTATCATTTCTTCATATAATTATTAAATCAACTATTGAAGGTCCCTTCATCCG